>JBBPKN010000849.1:0-26879 GCA_038089275.1 Pulveroboletus cf. rosaemariae | reverse complement strand
TACCAAGATGAGTATACTTTTAACCAGTTCCTCTTGTAATTGAAAACCTTGACACTGGAGGTAGATCAGAACTCTGGGTGCTCCAGGGAATTCCAGGGATATCTGGGAAGGGTTTCAATGGTCGAATGGGACTTGGCTTCACCTTATGGGGTGTGCCCTTGCATTTCTCCATTGTTCCGATTTACATAGGTGTCGGGGTAGGTGACAAGGCCAGTCATGGGGGTGAGGCTTTATAACTCCTTGGAGGATATCGCATAGTCTCGGAGGTATTCCAGGGTAACCCGGAGGGTCAGAGTGAGCCCAAGGGCTCGTGCAGTGTGAGGACAACAACAAGAGGGTTCTGGTGTTTTTGTTGATATTCGTACTGAGGTACAAGATACAGAACTACAATACTTATACCTTAGAGAAGCAGAACTATCTAGAAGTGTAATGAAATGAGACAGGTGCAGGCTCAGAAGTGAAGCAGATGTCTAGGTATCTAGGAAACGAATGGAGATGTCAAGAGACAATGTTCAATCATGTCAGACTGAAACTGAAAGGTGACCAGATGAAACAGGGGAGAGCTAGGAACAGGAATGGAACAGGAATAGTAACAATGATGATAATGGTGGCTGACTGGAAATGGTAGTGGAGTTATAGTGGGAAGGTCCAGAGATGATGAAGGGGAACTAGGGTAATACTTAACTGGAGCAAAGATAGACTGGAAGCAGGATGGGTGGAGTGGGCATGGAAGTCTGGGGGAGCGTTTAATGCTGAGGGGCAGGAGTACACACATGTAGCTGGGGAAGATAGATGTGAAGACCAATTGCAAGCCAGGTCAGGATGGGGTCAGAGTTCAGGTCGGAGGTCCAGGATATGACAAGAACAAGAGAACTAGATCCATCCAATGGAGTAACATAGAACATCATTGGAGTAATATCACCAGTGTCAAACAAACAGAAAGATCAATGGCATTTATAATCATAGAATTGGAAGAGCCATCAAACAGTCAGAGCTGCAATGGAGGAATGGAATAAGTCAGAAGATTGTAAGTACTGACTAACTTGGTGTCTATGAAGCAGTCTGAAGAACCAGAGTTAATCAGGGTGGAAAATGAAGGAATTTCATGTGAAACAAGGGTGACAAGAGGCATAAGTGAAGTATTATCTAACAGAACAGATGTGTTAAGTTTAACCTCCAGTAAAGTACAGAAAGGATTAACACAACCTCCAGCCTATGTGGAGTTTTGAAGGCTGTGGACTATTTTTTCACCTCTGAAATGGAGGCCTCTGGTTTGGTTTCCAGAGTGAAGGTTTTAGCAACACGAGCTTTGGCCACCTTGGAGAAAGACTTGGAGCAGTCCTTTGCTATATGCCCTGTGATTTCACAGAACAAACAGAGGTGATTCTCCAGTCAATGCTTGCATTCTTTGGTAATGAGCTTACCATTCTTACCAAGCTTGGATAATAAGTCCTGTTTCTGGGAAACAGACAACTTGGAGGAGCTAGGGTAATTAGCCAACTTGTTCCTTGATTCATTAGAACTGGAGGTTGAAGTGGAGGATACAGCAGGTTTATCAGAGGACTTGGATGGATGAGATGACTTTCCTTGTTGGCTGAGTTTGAATTTGCGCTCCCAGTAGTGAGCATCAATGGTCTGTGCCAGCTGGTGCAGCTCAATGAGTGTCAGCAGCTTGCCAACACAGGAAAGGTCATTTTTGATGTGGTCTGGCAGACTATTATAGAAATAGTGGCAGAGGGCACCTTTTCCATAACCCTGGACTTGGGATGCAATTCTGTTAAACTCAACTATGTATTTGTTGATTTGTTGACCATTCTTCATAGTCAACTGGTCTAGCTGGTGCTCTGCATCTCTGACTGGGTCATGGGGTCTGAAGTTGGTCCAGAGTTCCTGAATAAACTCCTTATAATTGTCTATTCACAAGGAGTGGAAGTCAGGGTCTTTAGTAAGGAGGAAATCAGGCTTAAATCATTCCAATGCCATGCCCTTAAGGTAGGACTGAGCATAAGTGACCTTGGCTCAGTCATTGGCAAAGGCTTTGGGATAATCCTGGAAATTTAATTTGCACTATACTAGAAAAATGCAGAGCTTCCAGGAATCAGTTCTGTTGAACTGGTCTGTGTTATAATGCACTTTTTCATTTTTACTCTTTTTGGACTTATCTTCTTACCATTGCAACTCTTCACATTGTCACATCACGTGACCCTTTCACATCTTTCACATCTTCACCTTTTCACTCTTTCACTTTTCACATCTTCACATGGCACAAGTCTAGATCAATCTAGACTCTAATGTCATACCTCATGTTTAACACCTGTATTTCTAGATCCCCACTCCTTTATTGCTATTGGGTGGCTTACTGTACATTACTATAGGGCCAGTATCATTTACATGGTCTGTGCACATACTGTAGCAATATATAAGGAGGTTGGCTCAAGCCTGGGTTTTCCCAGTCTTGTGCACTTGAATCTCCAGTTCTTGTTACTCCTTGGCTCTTATCATTTCTCTACTTTGCCTAGTTCAGTGCCACTAGCATAAAAGCACTACCCAGTACTTAGGATCAGGCAGCATATACCAAGCTTAGGTGTTAGGATTAGTCAATGCATCCAAGGTTGTGTTTCAGTCTGGTTTCTGTACTTTGGTTCACTGTAATGTTTCAGAGGTACAATGGGAAGAGCAAGCTAATTTATGGATGGCACTAGCCAGATTGGTGATAGTGTCATGGTGAATGGGAATAGGTTCCAGGTCTGGAAAAGGTTCAGGGTTATCCTTCAGAATATTAGAATACCCATCAGAGGGGTCATCTCTGGATTCATCTGGTACTCCTGGCTGGGTGCCACAATTGTCAGGGGTATGGGGAGGTTGAGGAACCTTGGAACCATCAGGGACTTCATCAACTTGAGTGCTAGGTGTGAATGAGTGGGAGGAAGCAGGAGCCTGTGAGGCCAAGCCTGGTATGCAGCAAGCAGAGAAGCTCTTAAACTGATCTAGAACAGTACAGAAGCAAGCTCTGGTTACACAGATAGACATGATAGCAGTACCAGCACAAGCAGGAGTTTAAATATACTGTTATAAATATTTTAATGTACTTCAGAGTGGATAGGGCTTGGCTTCACCTTATGTGATGTGCCCTTATGCCAGTACCAAGTGCACTGATTTACAAAGGGGTCAGAAAATATTGAAGGTTCAGGATTGGCTGTAGGGCTTTTTTCCAACAAGAGGCTCAACATCAATTCATGGAATAAGTTGAGGGACTTTAGGGTAGGGTATGATGTCAAGTTGTGAGGCAGAAGGGGTCTGGGGGGGGAGATCATAACATCATATTATGGTTGATATTCAAACTGAAGTACAAGATACCAAACTCCAATACTTATATCTCAGGAAGACAGATTATCTAAGGAGGGAATGAAGGTATGAAAGGAGTTGTCTCATAAGTGAAGCAGGTGCCAATGCATCCTGGATACAAATGAAGATGTCAGAGGAGACAATGTTGAATAATGTCAAACTGAAACTAAGTGACAACAGGGAGAAGTGTGGCACAAAGGAACAGAAATAGAAAGTGAGGTCGGAGGAACAATGGAGTTGTATTAGAATGGTATGGAGTTAGTATAGGTAAATTTGTAATCAATCATTAGATAGGAGAAGACTGAGGTAAAGGGAACTAGGAAACATGCAGCTTAAAGCATAGAAGCAACCAGAGTTACATCAGAGACATAGTGGAGTTGACCCATTGGCATGGGATGTGACAAGACGGAACTGAGGGTAATATTGGAAAAATTGCTCACTATGTTATTGTTTATATAGCTATAAAAGGAAAAAATGGAAAGTGGCACAGAGAGCATATTAATGCTTATGTTTCTTCTTTAGAAACTCTAGATCTTCTTATAGGATATGATTGATTTACCAGACACAATCTGGAAATCAATTGGATTAAGAAAACTATTGATTTTCCTAGATGTTTTGTGGACTGCAAAACACATCTCATATCAAAAAGGGTAACTGAGGAAGAACAATCACAGCTCAAGAAAGAAGTGCCTAAAGAATTATGGGAATTTATTCCTGTATTTTCATAACAATCAGAGTGCACACCTACCAGAAAACCTTGGGATCATGTGGTGGAGTTAAAAGAAAACTTCATATCAAAGAAAGGTCATATTATTCCACTTTCAAATGAAGAAATGAAGGAAGTATATGAATTTGTTGACAAGGAGATGAAAAAGGATTACATTAGATCATTAAAATCTCTGCAAACATCCCCTGTTTTCTTTATCAGCAAGAAAGATGGTGGGAAAAGAATGGTAATCAACTATAGGTATTTGAATGAGTTTACCATTAAAAACAATTATCCTCTTCCTTTAATATCAATACTGATAGATAGGTTGAATGGTGCTAATATGTTTACCACCTTAGATTTGTGATGGGGTTACAACAATATTTGCATGAAAGAAGGTGATGAATGGAAAGGGGCATTTACCATGCCAATAGGGGCTTTTAAGCCTCTGGTAATGTATTTCAGGATGTGCAACTCCCTGAGTACCTTTCAAGCAATGGTCAATGATATTTTCCACAATATGTGGGAACATGTGGTGATTTATATTGACAATATTATGATCTTCACAAAGGATAAAAATTGTAATCAACATTTGAAAATTGTTGCAGAGATATTAGATTGTCTTCATGACCATGATCTTTTCCTTAAGCCATCAAAGTGTTATTTTGCTCAAGAACAAGTTGATTACTTGGGCATGGTTGTATTAAAAAAGGGGGTACAGATACAACTCAACAAGACAAGTGCAGTTTGAAATTGACCCATTCCAAGAACAGTAAAACAAGTTCAAGCCTCTTTAGGATTAGCAAATTATTATTGAAGATTTGTTCCCAACTTTGCTAATATCACAAGACCTCTTAACTCCCTTACAAGAAAAGATATTAAATTTGAATGAACATTGGCTTGCATGGCAGCCTTTGTTCATTTAAAGGAAATCCTTACCTTTGAACCCCTCTTGTGTTATCCCAACTCCTCTAAACCCATTCAACTTGAAACTGACACTTCAGATGTTGCCATCAGAGCTGTTTTATTCTATCAACAAGAAGATGGTCTCTGGCAACCTGCAGGATATATTTCTCACTCTTTGGACACTGCAGAATTAAATTATCCCATTTACAACAAAGAGCTTTTGGCCATTATTCAATAGGAAGAGACTCCTTTGAGATCTGGACAGATCACAAAAACCTGGAGTGTTGGAAGAAACTGCAAGATCTGTTTCCTAGGCAAGCTAGATGGCAAGCCACATTGACAGAATTTAATTTCAAGATGTGTTATAAACTGGGTCCAACAAATGGTAGAGTGAATGCTCTTTCCAGAAGACAGGATCATTTCAAAAATAAATCAGAACTGAATAAACAAATTGTCATGCTTCCTCCTCATATTTTTCAACATGTAGTTTCTCTTTCTTCTTCATTCTTTTCTCAAGTACAACAATCATCAGTGGACTTACATCTTCCTTTTCACTGGTATTATAGTTCAGAAAACAAAGTTTATTTAAATGAAAGAAAACAAATATTTATTCCAGAAGATTTACATATAGAAGCCCTTAATCTATTTCATTCTTCTCCACTGGGTGGATATGCAGGCCAAAACCACATCAAACAACTTTTATCTCAATATTATTATTGGTCAGGTCTCAATGAAGATGTCATATCTTTTGTCTCTCATTGTTCTACATGTGCTATATCCAAGAGATCTGAAGCCATTATTCCTATTCATCCACTTCCTACAGCTTCCTCTCCATGGGAAGACATTTCAGTTGACTTTATTATGGGACTTCTGACATTAAAAGGATTTGATGCTATCATGATGGTAGTTGATCAGTTTTCAAAAGAAGTTGTTTTCATTCCATGCTTTTCTTCCCTTTCTTCCCTTTATATTGCAGAATTATTTAGAGACCATGTTTAGTCTAGACATGGACTTTCCTCTTCTATTGTTTCAGATCACAGCCCTCAATTCATCTTGGAATTCACAAAACAGCTTAATGAGATTCTTTAGATCAAGCAAAAGATCTCTACAGCTTATCATCCTAGAACAGATGGTCAAACAGAGCAGATCAATAGGGAACTAGAGCAATATTTATGTAACTTTATTGCAAAATAACAAGAATCATGGGCAGACTGGATCAAAATCATGGAATATCATCATAATAACTCCTACTCTACCTCAACTCAGATATCTCCTTTTGAAATAATGAAAACCTATTATCCTCATCTGGGTTTCAAAGCCCCCACAGTGGTTAATCCCTTTTTCCATTTCTTGTGAGATATGTCCAAATCTTTTAAGGAAGTAAAAGAAGCATTAGAAGAAACAATGACCAGAATGGAAAAGCAAAATAAAAAAGATCTCCCTCAGTATCAGAAAGGTCAACAAGTTCTGTTATCCACAAAGAATCTTACACTTCCATATCCTTCTAAGAAGTTGTCTAAAAAGTGGATTGGTCCATTTATGGTGCTGGAAGTTATTCCTCATGCAGTTCATCTCAAACTGCCTTCCACCATGCACATTCATTCTACAGTTAACATATTGCACATTAAACCATATCTACCATCTCTTAAAGGTCAAGACATTCTCACTCCCAATCCTATCCTTATTACTGAAGAAGGCCATAAAGAATATAAAGTTGACCATATTGTTGACTCTCATATTAAAGGAGGAAAATTGGAATATCTGGTTCATTGGACAGGTTGTGGAGAAACTGATTGTACTTGGCAAACAAAAGATGATTTAACAAATTCTCCTAATCTTATTGAAGAATTTCACAAGCTCCATCCTTCTGCATCTCAACATTTTTTTACCATGGATCTTGCTTCTTTCCAAGCTCTGTTTAAATTATATGAAAACCATACTGAATCTGTATCATTAGCTGTGTCTCATCTGGAATCCAAGACCTAAAAAGGGGGTAGTGTTATAGTTTGCATTTTTCATTTTCAAATCATGTGATCTTATCTTATCTTTCCACGTGGTTATCTAATCTTTCATCTTATCAGATCATGTGATGGGTCACATGACTGGTCTAGACTCAGGGCAGGGGGTTAGCCTCATGCCTTACACCTGTTATTCATTTCTGTTGTTCTTCCATTTTAGAAGCATTGCTCCTTTTCAGCCATTGGCTATTCTCACAATTGCTTTTCTTCTTTTTGATGGTGCCTCAGGGTCCATGGAAATTCTCTCATCAGGGTCTTGGTCCATGCACTCTTCTGTACCATATAAATACTATAGCCTTAGCATGTCTCAAGCCCCAGTCTTGAGCATTTGTATTCTACTATAAGTAGCCTCACTAGAGCTTCTTCTATATCATTCTACTTGCTTTACTCTCACCAAAACCAACACTGACAAGCCCTTGATTAGGGTTCAGCTTATTATTGCCAACACTGACATTGCATATTGTAACAGAAGTAGCACAAGAAACTACAGTGACTCCAAAAACTGGCCCAATGCCTAACCCAAATCTGGTGTGCAAAGCACACTGCAATCACATGGACAGATGACACATTGCTTTAGTAAGCAATATTATAGTATGAACTCTGAGCTACAACATATCTCCCTAGATCATGTGATATGAATTATGTCCTGCAGAGATATGACCATTACAATATAAGAGTATCATTGGGCCAGTTTATGTACTTTTCATTTGAAGAGTATTATTAGTACTTGGAAGTGCCTCCTTTTGCCTTGAGTACTGCCAGAGCCCTCCTAGGCATGCTATTAATCAATTTTTGACACTCTGCAGCTGATATTCACTTCTACTCCATCCAATTCCTATTCCATGACTGTTTTATATTCTTAAGAGGGGTTTTATACACAGCAAGTCTCTTTTACTGGAGATATCTAATGGAGGTTATATCAGGAGACTCTGCAGGCCATATAGCCATGAAATCCTACCTTGCAGCCACTTTCTGCTCTTTTTGCAGGTATGTTTGGATTTATTATTCTATTAAAAGATAGTATTAGAAAAGTTGAGATCATGATACTGAATGCTTTCTGGCAGTTTATTCTTGTTAAAACTTATCCTGTTAAATGAAACCCTTATGGCTAGAGAGCAAAGATCAGGTTCTAGTGCCTTGATGGTGCATGAATCTGAGGGAAGGTCATACTCCAGAAACTCCAGAGATATCTGGAGGCATCTGAAGGAATTTGGAAAGGGTTTTGTTCATTGGACAGGACTCAGCTTTATCTTATATGGAGCATCCTTGCACTTTCCAGTGTCATGATTTACAAAGATGTCAAAGGTGGGTAAGAAAGCAATTTCAATGCCCAACAAGAGGGATAGACAAGACAAGGAGAGTCAAGCCTAGTTATGAGGGTGGGGCCTTACAATTCCTTCAAGGATATTGCTTGGCCCTAAAGGTACTCCAGAGTAACCTGGAGAGTCAGAGTGAGTCTAAGGGCTCAGGCAGAGTGAGAATGATGACAAGGGGGTGTTTATGTCAATATTTGTACTAAGGTACAAGATACAAGACTACAGTACTTATATCTTAGAGAGGCAGAACTATTTAAGGGTGTAGTGAAGTGGGACAGGTGCAAACTCAGAAGCAAAGCAGATATCTAAATATCTAAGAAACAAATGGAAATGTCAGGGAAGACAATATTCAATCATGTCAGACTGAAACTGAAGAATGACAGGAAAAAGCAAAGGGAAACAGTAACAGTAACAGTAACTGAAAGTGGGACTAGTAATGGAGTTATATCAGAGTGGTCCAGAGAAGGCAAAGTGAAACTAAGGTAGTCCTTAACTGGAACAAAGATAGAACTAGAAATAGAATAGGGTGGAGCAGAAGCAGAGGCCAGGGGAGTGTATACCAATAAAAAGCAGAAAGTGTACATGCATAGTGGGTGGGATGGAATAGTGACAGAGGGCCAGAGTTGCCTAAAGGGGAGTTAGAGGGCTAGAGTGACTTACTGGGTGTGAGGACCAGTTGTAAGCTGGGTTGGAATTGGATTGGACTTGGATTGGAAGTATGGGATATGATGATTCTTTAGAATTTGACAGTAAAGATCTCCATTTATCCTACTATCTGTCTTGGCAGCATAACTAATTCTCTTTCAAGACAAGTAGCTCCAAATTACCACAGAGCTTTTATTATGGTTAATGATATTCTCTGTCAGCCTATCATTGAGTCTCTCAAGTGACTTTTTCCACATTCATCTGAATCCAGGCAATTTATTTTGGATCTCATCAGATCATATCAATCCACTATAGTCCAGTCTTTGTGAGTATATGCAATGTTTTAGCAGACTCTTTAATATCTTGATAAAAGAAAAGAATGTTTCTGTGATGGTTTGAAGCTGTATAACTTGGAAGAACATTGGCTATGCTATCAAGACAGATGGTAGAATGAATGCAGATCTTTACTGTCAAATTCTGAAGAATGAACTATCAGAAAACATTCAGTATTATGGTCTCAATCTCTCTAACACTATTTTTTAGTAGGATAATGAATCCAAACATATCTGCAAAAAGGTCAGAAAGTGGTTGCAAGGTAGGATTTTATCCTGGCATAACCTCCATATCTCCAGTAAAAGAGACTTGCTGTGTATGAAACCCCTCTTAAGGATATAAAATAGTTATGGAATAGGAATTGGATGGAGGAAAAGTGAATATCAGCTGCAGAGTGTCAGAAATTGATTAATAGCATGCCTAGGAGGGCTTAGGCAGTACTCAAGGCAAAAGGAGGCTCTCCCAAGTACTAATAATACTCTTCAAATGAAAAGTACATAAACTGGCCCAATGACACTCTTATATTGTAATGGTCATATCTCTGCAGGACATAATTCATATCATATGATCTAAAGGGCAATGTTGTAGCTCAGCATCCATACTATATTATTGCTTACTAAAGCAAAGTGTCATCTGTCCATGTGATTGCAGTGCACTTTATGCACTGGATTTAAGTTAGATATTGGGCTGGTTTTTGAAGTTACTATATGGTACTGATGTGCTACTTCTTATACTATAGTGAAAGCCATTGTTGGATAAAAGAAGAAATGGGATTTACATAGGATTTGCAAAAAAAGGGGCATGCTTGAAAAGTACAATAAATAAATAGAATAATAAATTATGACAAATAAGCTAATAAAGTATATTAGGAATTTGAAATAATAAAGATAAAACATGCATTGTAAGATTTGCAATGGAGATTACAAATAAATGTAATATAAAATATATAAAACAGTTAATATATTGCAAATAGATGAAATGTGAGAAGTATAAAGAAATTTGTAATATAAAAGAATAAAGGATAATTATAAAGAGAATAGAGTTTGTTGTTATAAATTGCAATGTACTTCTGGGTACTCCAGATAACTCTGGAGTGGATGGGACTTGACTTCACCTTATGTGGTGTGTCCTTATGCTAGTACTGGGTGTGTCATATTTCATATCAATGGATCAACTCTGCTCTGTCTCTGATATGACTCCAGTTGCTTTCATGCTTTAAGCTACATATTTCCTGGTTTCTATTACCTTCACCCCTTTCTATCTAATGTTGATTACAACTTTACCTACATTAACTCTGTACCATTCTAATACAACTCCATAGTTCCTCCATTCTTACTTTCTGTTCCTGTTTCTTTCTTCCTTATCTCTTCCTGTTATCATTTAGTTTCAGTTTGACATTACTTGATATTATCTCCCCTGACATCTCCATTCATATCCAGGATACATTGGCACCTGCTTCACTTATGAGACAACTCCTTTTGTATCTCTGTTCCCTTCTTAGATAATCTGCCTCTCTGAGATATAAGTACTATAGTACTGTATCTTGTATCTCAGTTCAAATATTGACCATATGTTATATTCCAAACCTCTGACTCAAATTCTGACCCCATTCTGATCCAGCTTACAATCAGTCTTTGCACCTAGTAAGCTACTCCAGCCCTCTGACTTCCTGCCAGGCAACTCCGGTCCTCCATCACCATTCCAGTCTTCCCCAGCTATGCATGTATGCTTCCCACTCCTCAGCATTATATGTGCTCCCCTGGGCTTCCACTCCCACTCTGCCTCATTCCACTTCCAGTCTATCTCTGCTCCAGTTAAGTACTACCCTAGTTCCCCTTCATCATCTCTGGACTGTTCCAATATAACTCTGTTACCATTTCCAGTCAGTTACCATTACCATTATTGTTACTATTCCTGTTCCATTCCTGTTCCTTGCTTCCCCCTGTTTCATCCTGTTACCCTTTAGTTTCAGTCTGACATGATTGGACATTGTCTTCCCTGACATCTCCATTTGTTTCCTAGATACCTAGATATCTGCTTTGCTTCTAAGTTTGCACTTGTCTCACTTTGTTACACTCCTAAATAGTTCTGCCTCACTGAGGTATAAGTACTATAGTTTTGTATCTTGTACCTCAGTACAAAGATCAACAAAAACAACAGAAACACTCTCTTGTCATTATCCTCACTCTGCTAGAGCCCTTGGACTCACTCTGACCCTCTGGGTTACTCCAGAGTACTTTCAAGGCTATGTGATATCCTTGAAGGAGTTGCAAGGCCTCACCCCCATGACTAGGCTTGACTTCCCTTGTCCTGCCTGTTCCTCCTGTTGAGCATAGAGACATCCTTCTTATCCACCTCTGACATCTATGTAAATCAGGACACCAGAAAAGTGCAAGGGTATACCACATAAGGTGAAGCCGAGTCCTGTTCAACTATTGAAACCCTTTCTAGATTCCCCTGGAGCCCTCTGGAGTTCTGACCTTTCTTCAGCATCAAGGATTTCATTTAAAAAGGAACTGGTTAAAAGTATACTTGTCTTGGTATAGGTTTTAACAGTCTCCTTTTAGTGGGATGAAAGTTTTAACAATTAAAACATATACCCAGTTCCTTCCTGAATAAAACCCTTGTTGCTAGAGGACAAAGGTCAGGTTTCAGTGCCTTATTGGTGCATGGACCTAAGGGAAGGTCATAACTCCAGAGACTCTGGAGGGGTCCAGAGGGATCCAGGAAGGGTTTTGTTGATCAAATGGAACTTGGCTTCACCTTATATGGTGTGCCCTTGCACTTTCCAATGTCCTGATTTACATAGATGTTGGAGATGGGGAAGAGGACTGTCTTGGCACTCAACAAAAGAGACAGGCAGGATGAGAAGAGTCAAGCCTAGTCATGGAGGTAGGACCTTATGATTCCTTCAAGGATATTACTTGGCCCTGGAGGTTCTTTGAAGTAATCTGAAGAGTCAGAGTAAGCTTAAGGGCTCAATTAAAGTAAGGATGATGACAAGAGAGTGTTTATGTTGATATTTGTACTGAGGTGCAAGATACAAGACTACAGTACTTATACCTCAGAGAGGCAGAACAATCTAGAAGTGTAGCAAAGTGAGACAGGTGCAAACTCAGAAGTGAAGCAGATGTCTAAATATCTAAGAAACAAATGGAGATGTCAGGGAAGACAATGTCTAATCATGTCAGACTGAAACTGAAGGGTAACAGGATGAAATGAGGGAAAGCAAGGAACAGGAATGGAACAGAAATAGTAACAATAATGGTAACAGTAACTGAGAGTGGGAATGGTAACAGAGTTATACTGGAATGGTCTGGAGGTGATGAAATGAAACTAAGATAGTACTTAACTGGAACAGAGATAGAACTGAAAATGGAATAGGGTGGAGCAGGAGTAAAGGGCCAGGGGAGCATATATTGATAGAGGGGCAGGAAGCATACATGTGTAACTGGGGCAGACTGGAAGGATAACAGAGGCCAGAGTTACCTAGATGGGAGTCTGTCACATCCTGTGCTAACAGATCAACTCTGCTATGTCTTTGATGCAACTTCAGTTGCTTTCACACTTTAAGCTGCATATTTCCTAGTTCCCTTTATCTCCATCTTTTCCTATATAATGTTGATTACAACTTTATCTATGCTAACTCCATACCATTCTGATACAACTCTGTAGTTCCTCCAATCTCACTTTCTGTTTCTGTTTCTGTTTCTGTTCCTTTCTGCCTTACCTTTCCCTGTCATTATTTAGTTTCCAGTTTGACAATATTTGATGTTGTCTCCTCTGATATCTTCATTTGTATCCAGGATACATTTGCATCTGCTTCACTTATAAGACAACTCCTTCCATATCTTTATTCCCTCCTTAGATAATCTGCCTTTCTGAGGTATAAGTACTATAGCTCTGTATCTTGTACTTTAGTTTGAATATTGACCATAACATGATGTTACAATTCCCTTAGACCCCCTCCTGCTTCATAACTTGAAGTTGTACCCTACACTAAGTCTTATGACTTACTTCACAACTTGACATTATACCTCTTGTTGGGAAAAGCTCTATGGCCTATCCTGAACTTCCAATGGTTTCTGACTCCTCTGTAAATCAGGGCACCCAGTACTAGCATAAGGGTGCACCACATAAGGTAAAGCCAAGCCCTGTCCACTCCAGAGTTATCTGGAGTACCCCTAGAGTATGTTGCAACTTTATAATAGAGTCAGAGAGCTAGAGTAGCTTACTGGGTACAAGGACCAGTCATAAGCCAAGTCAGGATTGGGTTGGAATTGGGTCAGAGGTATGGAATATAACACACACCACATATGGTAAAGCCAAGCCCTGTCCACTCTGGAGTTATCCAGAGTACCCCTGGAGTATATCACAGTTTATAACAGTATATTTGAACTCCTACTTGTGCTGGTACTGCTATCATGTTTATTAGTGTAACTAGAGCTTGCTCTCATGCTGTCCTTGATTAGTTCTAGAGTTTCTCTGTCTGCTGCACCCCAGGCTCAGCATTACAGGCTTCTGCCCCTTCTTACTCTTTTACACCTATTGCTTCAGTTGATGATGTCCCTAATGGTTCCAAGGTTCCCTAACCTTCTCACACTTCTGACAACCATGGTGCCCACCCAGGAGCACCAGATGACCCTGGAGATGACCTCTCTGATGGTTATTCTAATATTCTGGAGAATAACTCCAATTTTTTTCCAGACTCTGAACCCATTCCTATTTACCATGACACTATTACTGATCTTGCTAGTGCCATTTGTGGGTTAGCTCACTCCTCCTGTCATATCCCTGAAACCTCACAGCATACCAAAGTATATGAACTGGACCAGTTCAATAGAACTGACCTCCAGAAGCTCCATGTTTTTCTGATTCAATGCAAGTTAAACTTCCAGGATTGTCCCAAAGCCTTCACCAATAATTAAGCCAAGGTTACTTATGCTCAGTCCTACCTTAAGGACATGGCATTGGAATAGTTCAAACCTAACCTTCTTTTTATTGAAGATCCTGACCTTTGCCCTTGTGGATAGATGATTATAAGAAGTTTGTTTAGGAACTCCAGACTAACTTTGGACTCCATGACCCAGTCAGCAATGTGGAGCACCAGCTAGACCAGTTGACTATGAAGGATGGTTAATGAATCAACAAATATGTAGTTGAGTTTAATAGAATTGCATTTCAAGTCTGGGATTATAGAGAAGGTACCCTTTACCACTACTTCTATAATGGTCTCCCAGACTGCATCAAAGATAATCTTTCCCACATTGGCAAGCCCCCAACCCTCATTGAG
Organism: Pulveroboletus cf. rosaemariae; assembly: GCA_038089275.1. Classification (NCBI taxonomy): domain Eukaryota; kingdom Fungi; phylum Basidiomycota; class Agaricomycetes; order Boletales; family Boletaceae; genus Pulveroboletus; species Pulveroboletus cf. rosaemariae. Next base: position 12,317 of record JBBPKN010000849.1, on the reverse strand, counting down.
CTGTGCCAGCTTGCTCAGACCATCAATGCTCATTACTAGAAGCATAAATCTGAAATCAGTTGCCAAGGAAAGTTGTCTTATTCATCCAAATCATCTGACAAACCCTCTGCACCCTCCACTTTGACCTCCAGCCCTAAGGAGTCAAAGAACAAGTCAGCTAGTTCTTCTGGCTCCTCCAAGTCATTGGTTCCTCAGAAGCAAGACCTATCATTCAAGCTTGGTAAGGATAGTAAGCTTACTGCTGAAGAACACAAGCATTGACTTGAGAATTACCTCTGCTTGTTCTGTGGTATCACTGGGCACATAGCAAAGGACTGTCCCAAGTCTTCCTTCAAGGCAGCCAAAGCTCATACTGCAAAGACCTCTGCTCCAGAATCAAACTGGAGACCTCTGCCCCAGAGGCAAAAAAATAGTCTGCAGCCTCCATAACTCCACATGGGCTGGAGGTTGCATTGATCCTTCCTGTGCTTTACTGGAGGTTAGACTTAATGTGTCCATTCTTTTAGATAATGCTTCACTTATATCTCTTGTCACCCTTGTTTCTCACAAAATTCCTCTGTTTTCCACTCTAATTGACTCTGGTTCTTCAGATTGCTTTGTAGATACCAAGTTAGTCAGTACCTACAACCTTCTGACTTATTCTGTTCCTCCATTGCAGCTCTGACTTTTCAATGATACTTCCAATTCTATGATTACTAATGCCATTGATCTTTCCATTTGTTTTGAAACCAGTAATATTACTTTAATGACATTTTATGTCACTTCATTGGATGGACCTAGTTCTTTTGTTCTAGGATATAACTGGCTTGCCTGCTACAATCTGTTAATTGACTGGATATCAAGTTGTATCTTATTCTGCTCATCTAAACCAAACATGCCAATAATCCTGAGCTCATCTCTGCAGCTTCTGGTTTCTCTGACCCAAGCTAACTCTGAATCTAATTCACTGCATTCCTCTGATCCCAGATCTCTGTTACAGTGTTAATCTCTGAGCAATGCTTTCTAACCCTAAACAATGTCCAGCCTTGAGAGGATACACAGATTTGATGTCAGATTCAGATTGAATAGAGAGATAGTGACTTAGGAGGAGGGTTAGACCCCTAAGAAGCCAAACTGCCTAAAAGCCATTGTATTGGCAGAGGATAGTATGTATAACAGGTAATTAAGGCTGGAGAGCCTTAATTAAGGAACTACCTACTATTTATACTATCTAGGATGATACATGGACCATCAGGGCAAAGGACTATGTAACTAAATAAGAAATAGGGCATAGGGTGTGCTGACTGAGAGTATGACCAATGGGCCATGTGGATAAGGGATATATCAGAAAGAGGCTATGTAGAATGGAAGGTTAGGATCCAGGGTCAGTGGAGATTAAACCATACCCTCAGCCATAAGGCTAAGAAGATTCCATCTAGAGATCTGCCATGATTGCATCTGACCCTTATCTGGATCAAGATCAGATTCATCAGAGATACAGATCAGGAGATTAATCTGTTATCTGAGATACTAGATCCAACCATAAGCATTGCTCAAACCCAAAGGGAACTCTGAATAAACAACTTAATCATATCCTAGGGTTTATCCTTGTTTGGCAATAAAATCTCATAGTTATGTGCTTGTCATGTGGCTCTTTTGCTAGCAAACTGTTTATTCATAACAATCTCTGTTAATCAAGCTACTCAGCTTATTAGCATTCACATACACCTGTAGTCTTAACAGCTCAATTCTATTCTGTCTGCAACTCTAACTCCTGGAGAGTCATCTCCATTCTGCCTCTGTTGCCCCTTTTCCAGCTGACCTTTCTGGTGGCCCTCATAAATACCATGACTTTGCTGATGTGTTTAGCAAAAGCAAGGCTTCTACCCTTGCTCTCTATCATAAGTTTGACCTGAAGATTAATCTGAAAGAAGGCACTTCCCTGCCTATCAGCACCATCTACTTTCTTTTGCCCTCTGAGCTTGAAGCACTCTGAACCTTCTTAGATGAACACCTCTCTATGGGATTCATCTGCCTATCCTCATTTATTCATGCTGCCCCTGTTCTCTTTGTCCAAAAGAAGAACAGATCCCTTCAGTTGTATGTAGATTTCCAAGGACTCAACAAGATCACAAAGAAAGACCACTACCCCCTTCCATACATCTTCAATCTCCTTGATGCTCTGAGCCATGCAATCATTTATATCAAGCTCAACCTTAGGCATGCTTATCATTTAATTTGCATTGCTGAGGATAATAAGTGGAAGATCTCCTTCCATATATGTTATGGCTCATGTGAGTGGCTTGTTATGCCATTCAGGCTTACCAATGCCCCTGTGGCTTTCCAGTGGTTCATCAATTCTATCTTCACTGATCTTCTTGATATTTCTGTAATTGTTTATTTGGATGATATCCTAATTTTCTCTCCTAACTGGACATTCCATACCAAGCATGTCTGTAAGGTCCTCCATTGCCTCTGAAAACATGGCCTCTTTGCCAAATCCAAGAAATGTGAATTCCATACTGATTTAACTGAGTATTTCAGATACCAGCTCTTTCTTTCAGGGCTTACTATGTCCCCTGAAAAGGTTCAATCCATCCTGGATTGGCCCAAGCCTTACAAAGTTTGTAACATTCAGTTTTTCCTCAGTTTTGCTAATTTCTACCATTACTTTATCTGAAACTACTCTAACATTGTTATTTCCCTGACTTACCTTACTCACAAGTCAGCTTATTGGGATTTTAACACTTCTTGTCATGCTGCTTTTCAGCACCTCAAAGATGCTTTTACTTTAGCCTCTATTCTGACCCATTGGGTTCCTAATGCTCCTCTCATTGTTGAAACTGATGCTTTTAACTATGCAATCACCAGAATCCTTTCACTCCAGTGTCCAGATAATGAGATCTGCCCTGTTGCTTTCTATTTGCATATGCTCACAGTGCCAGAACTCAACTACAACACCCATGATAAGGAGTTTCTAGCCATTTTCACTATGTTCAAGACTTGGCAACATTACCTTGAAGGTTCCAGTACTCCAGTTGATGTTGTTACCAATTACAAGAATCTGAAATACTTTGCTATATCCAAGCTTCTGACTTGCTGGCAAGCCTGGTGGTCAGAATTCCTCTCTCAGTTTAATCTGATTATTTGTTTTCACCCAGGTTGTTTAGATGCTAAGCCTAATATCCTAACTTAATATTGGGACATCTATTCCAAAGAGGAAAATAGCAACTATGCCCATGTTAATCTGCACAACTTCCATCCCATGTTCATACAAAAGCAACTTGCTGCATTCCTTTGGGCATTCTCCCTAGTATCTTTGATTTTCCAGTCTGCTTCTCTCTTTGACCTCAAAACCCTCCATCATAACATTCTCTTGGCACTCCCTTCTAATTCCACCACCTCTACCCACTTGTCCAGCATCCTCTCATCTGACTCTTGCTGGTCTAGAGATCCAGAAGGCTTCTTGCATCTGAACAACTACATTTATGTCCCCAATGCCTCCAATCTCTGCCTTTAGATACTCCATTACAAGCATGACCACTCCTTATCTGGACACTTCAGACAGAATTAGATACTGGAGCTCATCCACCAAGAATATACCTGGCCTAGCATTCAAGCATTTATTAAAAAATATGTTTTCTCATGTATAGCTTGTATCCATGCCAAAGTACTCCAACACAAACCCTACAGTTTCCTCAAGCAGCTTCCCATTTTAGAAAAGCCATGGAATTCCATTTCTATGGATTTTATCAAACAACTTCTGACTTTCTTCAGTTACACTGCCATTTTCATTATTGTAGATCATCTATCAAAGCAGTGTGTTTTCATCCCTACAGATAATAAGATAACCTCTCCAGAGCTTGCTAAACTCTTCTTACTCCATGTTTTTTTCAAACATGGAGTTTTCTCCCACATTATCTTTGATTGTAATTTCAAGTTTGTTTTCCATTTCTTCTGTTTCCTGGGTCAAGCCCTTAACATCTGCCTCTACTTTACCTCTAAGTATTATTCAGAAGGTGATGGTCAAATCAAGCAAATAAATCAAACCCTGGAGTAGTATCTACATGTTTATTGCAACTACCAGCAGGATAACTGGTCCAAACTCCTGTTTCTTATGGAGTTTGCTTATAACTAAAACTGTTAAAACTTTCATCCCAATAAAAAGGAGACTGTTAAAACCTATACCAAGATGGGTATACTTTTAACCAGTTCCTTTCTGAATGAAACCCTTGATGCTAAAGAAAGGTCAGAACTCCAAAGGGCTCCAGGGGAATCTAGAAAGGGTTTCAATGGTCAAACAGGACTTGGCTTCATCTTATATGGTGTACCCTTGCACTTTCCAGTGTTCTGATTTACATAGATGTCAGAGGTGAATAAGAAGGCTACCTCTATGCTCAATAGGAGGGACAGGCAGGATAAGGAGAGTCAAGCCTAGTCATGGGGATAAGACCTTGCAACTCCTTCAAGAATATTGCTTGACCTCGAAGGTACTTCAGAGTAACCTGGAGGTTCAGAGTAAGCCCAAGGGTTTGAGCAGAGTGAGGATGACAACAAAAGGGTATTTTCATTGTTTTTGTTGATATTTGTACTGAGGTACAAGATACAAAACTACAGTACTTATACCTCAGCAAGGCAGAACTATCTAGAAGTGTAACAAAGTGAGACGAGTGCAAACTCAGAAGCAAAGCAGATGTCTAGATATCTAGGAAACAAATAGAGATGTCAGGGAAGACAATGTCCAATCATGTCAGACTGAAACTGAAGAGTAACAGGATAAAACAGGGGAAGCAAGGAACAGGAACAGAATAGAAATAGTGACAATGCTGGTAATGGTAACTGAGACCAGAATGGTAATGGAGTTATACTGGGATGGTCCAAAGATGATGAAGGGGAACTAGGGTAGTACTTAACTGGAGCAGAGATAGACTAGAAGCAGAATGGGGTGAAGTGGGAGCAGAAGCCTGGGGGAGTGTACATGCATAGCTGGGGGAGACTGGAATGGTGACAGGAGGCTGGAGTTGCCTGGAGGGGAGTTAGAGGGCTAGAGTAGCTTACTAGGTATGAAGACCAATTGTAAGCCAGGTTAGGATGGGGTCAAAGTTGAGTCAAAGGTCCAGAATATGACAGAAACACAACAAACTAATGCATTGACCTAAATCCTAAACACCTAGCCTTAATGTGTGCTAATCTAATCCTGAGTAGTAGCTTTGAACTTAGAGCCACCAGAACTAGGCAAGAAAAATAAGAAAAAAGTAAAAGCCAAGAAACTTGTAAAACTGGAAAGTTCAAATGCACAAGACTGGGAAAACCCAGGCTTGAGCTGATCTCCTTTTATATTGCTACAGTATGTGCACAGATCATGTAAATGGTGCTGGCCCTAAATAATGTACAGTAAGCTAACCAATAGCAGAATAGAAGCAGGGACCTAGAAATATTGCAGAAATCAATAAGGCATGACATTATGATCTAGATCATTCTAGACCTGTGATATATGAAGAAGTGAAATAGTGAAGGTGTGAAATGTGAAGGTGTGAACTGGTCATGTGATGTGACAATGTGAAAAGTTACAGTTATGAGAAGAGAATGCCAAAAAAGCAAAAAATGAAAAATTGCATTATAACAATAACAATGTCCCTAATGCTACCACAGGTATTTCCCCTTTCTTTACTAACAAGGGCTACCATTCAAACATCTCTGTTCACCCAGAATGTGACCTTACCTCTACCTGAGCTCAAGAATATGCCATTGATCTTGACTTACTTTATATCTTTCTTTGTGAGGAAATAGCTGCTGCTCAAGTCAGATACCAAGGACCTTGTCATATCCCATACCTCTAACTCAATTCTGACCCAATTCTGACCCAGTTTACAACTGGTTCTCATATCCAATAAGCCAATCTAGCCCTCTGACTCCCCTCCAGGCAGCTCTGGCCCTCTGTCACTATTCCATTTCACCCCAGCTATGCATGTATGCTTTCTGCTTTTTCATCAGTATATGCTTCCCCAGCCCTTTGCTTCTGCTTTGCCCTATTCTGATTTCAGTCCTATCTCTATTCCAGTTAAGTATTACCTTAGTTTCACTTTGCCTTCTCCAGATCACTTCATCATAACTTCATTCCAGTCCCACTTTCAGTTATTGTTACTATTTCTGTTTCCACTCCTGTTCCTTGTTTTACCCCTTGCTTCTTTCTGTTATCTCTTAGTTTCAGTCTGATATGATTGAACACTGTCTTCCCTGACATCTCCATTTGTTTCTTAAATATTTAGACATCTGCTTCACTTCTGAGTTTGCATCTGTCTCACTTCACTACACTCCTAGATAGTTCTGCCTCTCTGAGGTATAAGTACTGTAGTCCTGTTAAAACCAGTTAAAACTGTTAAAACTATATCTCTCAAATCTGAGTACACTGTTAAAATATATACCCAGTTCCTTTCTGAATGAAACCCTTGTTGCTAGAGAACAAAGGTCAGGTTCCAGTGCCTTATTGGTGCACAAACCTGGAAGAAGGTCATAATTCCAGAGACTCTGGAGGAATTCAGAGGGATCCAGAAAGGGTTTTGTTAATCAAATGGGACTCAGCTTCATCTTATGTGATGCACCCTTGCACTTTCTGATGTCCTAATTTACATAAATGTTGGAGGTGGGAAAAGAGAACTGTCTCAGTGCTTAACAAGAGGGACAGGCAGGATAAGGAGCATTAAGTCTAGTCATGGTGGTGGGACCTTATGATTCCTTCAAGGATATTGCTTGGCCCTGGAGATGCTTCAAAGTAATCCAGAGGATCAGAGTAAGCCTAAGAGCTTGATTAGAGTGAGGATGACAACAAGAGAGTATTTATGTCAATATTCATACTAAGGTAACAGATTATCAAAACTCAAACACTGCTACTACTACTACTACTAGGTTGGAGTTTACTGGAAGGGGATGTGAGCTCTGGAGATCTCTGGATAATTCTGGAGATTTCTGAAAATGATCAAGTAGTCAAGTAGCAGGTTCTTCATCAAACAGGACTTGGCTTCACCTTATGTGGTGTGCCCTTGCACAGCCTTGATGTCCTGATTTGTGGTAGGCTGGAGATAGCAGAGAAGAGCTTGCTTAGGGCTCAACAAGAGAGACAGATAAGACAAAGAGTGTCAAGTCCAGTTTTAAGGAGCAGAGTCATCAAGACTCAAGGAAGGTAGCCAATAGGCTGGTCATAATCTCCAGCAGGGCCAGAGGATTCGAGTAAGTCAGGGACTCAGGTTGGATAGGGATAGTAACAACAGTAAAGTTGTCACTTATTCCAAGTCAACATTAAGCCATAATGACTTTAATACTAAAAACTCCGGAGTAACCCAGAGGATTGGAGTAAGTCCAAGGGCTTGATCAGAGTAAGGATGATGACAAGAGGATGTTTATGTTGATATTTGTACTGAGGTACAAGATACAGAACTACAGTACTTATACCTTAGAGAGGCAAAACAATCTAGGAGTGTAGCAAAGTGAGACAGGTGCAAACTCAGAAGTGAAGCAGATGTCTAGATATCTAAGAAATGAATGGAGATGTCAGGGGAGACAATGTCCAATCATGTCAGACTGAAACTAAAGGGTAATAGGATGAAATGAGGGAAAACAAAAACAGGAATGGAACAGGAATAGTAACAATAACTGAGAGCAGGAACAGTAATGGAGTTATACTGGAGTGGTCCAGAGAAGACAAAGTAAAACTAAGGTAGTACTTAACTAAAATAGAGATAGGGCTGAAAATGGAATAGAGTGGAGCAGAAGTGGAGGGCCAGGGAAGCATATACTGATAAAGGGGTAGAAAGTGTACATACATAGCTGGGGTGGACTGGAATGGTGATGGAGGGCTGGAGTTGCCTGGAGGGGAGTCAGAGGGCTAGAGTGGCCTACTAAGTATGAGGACCAGTCATAAGCTGGGTCAGAATTGAATCAGAGGTACAGGATGTGACAAGTCCTGTATCTTGTACCTTAGTATGAATATTGACATAAATACTCCCTTGTCATTGTTCTCACTCTGCCTAAGCCCTTAGGCTTACTCTGACCCTCCAGGTTACTCTGGAGCACCTTCAGGGCCAAGTGATATCCTTAAAGGAATTGTAAGATCCCACCTCCATGACTAGGCTCAACTCTTTTTATCTTGCCCATTCCTCTTGTTGAGTGCTAAAACAGCCCTCTTCCCCACCTCTGACATTTATGTAAATTGGAACACTGGAAAGTGCAAGGGCACACCATATAAGGTGAAGCCAAGTCCTGTATGATCAACAAAACCCTTTCCAAATCCCTCCAGAAGTCTCTGAATACCTCCAGAGTTTCTGAATTATGTCCTTCCCTCAGATTCATGCACCACTAAGGCACTGGAATCTGACATTTGCCCTCTAGCCATAAGAGTTTCATTCAGGAAGGAGATTGGTATACATTTTAACAGTATATTCATACTGGGTATATGTTTTAACAGACCTGCAGATACTCAATAATTTCTGGCACTGGACTTTAAAGTAGGTGACCAGGTATTCATCAAGGCTAAGTACTTTAGGACTACATGGCCATTCAAAAAACTCACTAAAAAGAACCTAGGTCCTTATACCATTATCACTCAGGCAGGCTCACTGTTTTTTATACTCTACCTTCTGGAGAACATGAAGTTCATTTATCTGGCCTTTCATGTCTCTCAACTTGAACCCTCTGTTCCCAACATGATTCCTGATTACATGCAACCACCTTCACCACCAGTCAAGATCAACAGTGAACCAGAGTTTGAAATCTCCAAAATCCTAGACTCAAAGATAGACCATAGGTGAAGAAACTGCAAATTGCTATATTTGGTTAAGTGGTTAGATTATAAGGGTACTGACAAGGAAATCTCATGACTTCTCATCACTGAATTAGAGCATACCTTGAAGATTGTGGAGAAGTTTCACCTCTATTATCCAGACAAACCCAGGCCATCTTATGATTGACTAAGCAAGTTTGTTAATTCAGCAATCTAGTTACAAGATTTTCCACCTACTTAAGGATTGTCTTCTCAACCTCCTTGTCCTCATCATCTACTACTGTGATTCCTCCAACCTCCACACACAGATAGCTTCCCCACCACCTCATCAATCTCCCTGTCCTTGCTTCCTGAACTTCTGGCATCTCCAGTCTCCACCACCCATGCCTTTCTCAATGCATCAACCAGCTGCCCTAGCAGCCAGTTCTTGTGCTTCATCTTCTGCCATACTTTCCTGCCCACCTCCCTTATCAACACCTTCATCAGGCAACAGCCCTTGGCCATCTGCTGAAGACCCTCTTCAGTCTTCTCTGAGTCTGCCCTGCTACTGAATACCCCTTCTCTCCTATCTTCTGTCTCTGCTTCCTCTCCAGCTTCTTCTGGCCAGAATGGTTATATCTCACCTTTGCCTCTATACAGGCAAGGCATGATGTTAACTTGCCTGGGCCTACCTTACACTCCAGCCCCTGGTTGTCATACCTCTGGTACTCTGGTCCCTTTTCTGCTCTCCTCTTGTCCTTGCCACTACTCAACTTCACCTGGGCTTGGTGAAGTTCCTTCACCTAAACCAGGTTTGAGTACTAGGCCTTGACAGCATGTCCTGTACTCACCTGTTTCCAGACCACCTTCACTGCCTTTCAAGCTTCCTCTGCTTTCTTCTGAGTCTTCTCCTCCTGTCTCCTTACCTTCCCTTGCTGCTTCTGCTTGATGTACTTCATGTCACCAAGCTCCTCTTTATCATCTATGTGCTCCTCAAGGCACTCATCAGACCAGGTATGAATGTTAGTGAAGGAAAACATAATGAGAGGAACTTGTGTGGAAGTCTCTGAAGTGGTATTCATTTTTATGGGCTTCTGGCCAGCTAAACTCTGATGCTCACTCCAATCACTTACTAATCAAGAGCACATGCTTAGTAGCCTTCAGGGGTTCAGGCCTTAAGAGGGAAATTCTGTCATATCCCATGCCAATAAGTCAACTCTGCTCTGCTGTCACATCCTGTGCCAATGGGTCAACTCTGCTATGTCTCTGATGCAACTCCAGTTGTTTTTATGCTTTAAGCTGCATGTTTCCTAGTTCCCTTTACCTCTGTCTTTTCCTACCTGATGAATGAGTACAACTTTACCTATGCTAACTCCATACCATTCTGATACAACTCTGACCTCACTTTCTGTTCCTGTTTCTTTGTGCCGTGCTTCTCCCTGTCATTACTTAGTTTCAGTTTGACATTATTCAATGTTGTCTCCTCTGACATCTCCATTCATATCCAGGATGCATTGGCACCTGCTTTGCTTAAGAGACAACTCCTTTCATATCTCCATTTCCTTCTTAGATAATCTGCCTCTCTGAGATATAAGTACTGGAGTTCTGTATCTTGTACTTCAGTTTGAATATTAACCATAATATAACATTACAATCCCCCCCAGATCCCTTTTGCCTCATGACTTGACATTGTACCCTACCCTAAAGTCCCTTAACTTACTCCATGACTTGATGTCATGTCTCTTGTTGGGAAAAAGCCCTACAACTGATCCTGGACCTCTAATAGTTTCCAACCCCTCTGTAAATTGGGGCACTCAGTACTAGCATAAGGGCACACCACATAAGATGAAGCCAAGCCCTGTCCACTCCAGAGTTATCCAGAGTACCCCTGGAGTATGTCAAAATGATTATAATATCTGCCTCCAGTGTAACTCCAGTTGCTTTCATGCTTTAAGCTACATATTTCCTGGTTCCCATTACCTCTGCCCCTTCCTACTTAATGTTGATTACAACTTTACCTATGTTAACTCCATACTATTCTGATATAACTCCATAGTTCCTCTGTTCTCACTTCCTGTTCCTGTTTCTTTCTTTCTTACCTCTTTCTATTATTATTTAGTTTCAGTTTGACATTATTTGACATTGTCTCCCCTGACATCTCCATTCATATCCAGGATGCATTGGCACCTGCTTCACTTATGAGATAACTCCTTTCATATCTCCATTTCCTTCTTAAATAACCTGCTTCTCCAAGGTATAAGTATGGTAGTTCTGTATCTTATACCTTAGTTCAAATATCAACCATAACACAATGTTATGATCATCCTTGACCCCCTCTTGCTTCACAACTTGACATTGTATCCTACACTAAGTCTTGCAACTTGCCTCATGACTTGATGTCATACTTCTCAGTGGAAAAGCCCTACAGCTTACCCTGAATCTCTGACCCTCCTTCAACCCCTTTATAAATCAGGGCACCTGGTACTAGCATAAGGGCACACCACATATGGTAAAGCCAAGCCCTATCTACTCTGAAGTTATTCCAGAGTACCCCTGGAGTATGTTATAGTTCTAACATAGAGTAAGGATAATAACAAGGGGGTATTTATGTTGATATTTATACTGAGGTACAAGATACAGGACTATGATACTTATACCTTAGATAGGCAGAACTATCTAAGAGTATAGTGAAGTAAGACAGATGCAAACTCAGAAGCAAAGCAGATATCTAAATATCTAAGAAACAAATGAAGATGTTAGAGGAGACAATTTCCAATTATGTCAGACTGCAGGAAGAAGCAAGGGAAAACAAGGAACAGGAACAGGAATAGTAACAGTAACTGAGAGCAGGACTAGGTATGGAGTTATAGCAGAGTGGTCTGGAGAAAGCAAAGTGAAACTAAGGTAGTACTTAACTGGGAACAGAGATAGAATAAGAAATGGAATAGGGCAGAGCAGGAGCAGAGGGCCAGGGAAGTATATATCAATGAAAAGGCAGAAAGTGTACATGCATAGCTGGGGTGGAATGAAATGGTGATGGAGGGCCAGAGTTGCCTGGAGGGGAGTCAGAGGGCTAAATTGGTTTACTGGATGTAAGAACCAGTCATAAGCCAGGTTAGAATTGGATCAGAATTGGATCAAAGGTATAGGATATGACAATGACTGCCATGCCAGCAGGATCCTAGATCTGTTATAAATGTTTTGATGTACTCTGGGGATACTCCAGATAACTCTGGAGTGGATGGGGCTTGGTTTCACCTTATGTGGTGCACCCTTATGCTAGTACCAAGTGCCCTGATTTATGGAGGGGTTGGAAACTTATCAGAGGTCTGGGATTAGCTATAGGGCTTTTTCCCAACAAGAGGCATGACATCAAGCCATGGAATAAGTTGAGGGACTTTAGGGTAGGGTATGACATCAAGTCATGAGGCAGGAGGGGTCTGGGGGGAATTGTAACATTGTATTATGGTTGATATTCAAACTGAAGTACAAGATACAGAACTCCAGTACTTATACCTCAGGGAGACAGATTATCTAAGGAGGGAATGGAGATATGAAAGGAGTTGTCTCATAAGTGAAGTAT
>JBBPKN010000848.1:0-26900 GCA_038089275.1 Pulveroboletus cf. rosaemariae | reverse complement strand
CCTGGTTGTTGCACCTCTGGCACCCTAGTCCCTCTTCTGCTCTTCTTTTGCCATTGCCACTACTCAACCCCACCTCCTGGGCTTGGCAAAGTTCCTTCACCTAAGCCAGTTTTTGAGTGCTAGGTCCTGACCCCATTTCCAATACTTACCCATTTCCAGACTGCTGCCACTGCTTTCCAAGCCTCCTCCACTTTCTTTCAAGCCTCCTCCTCTCTCCTCACTTTTCCCCACTGCTTCTGCTCAGCATACTTTGCATCACCAAGCTTCTCTTCATCTTCAACATGCTCCTCCAGGTGCTCATTAGACCAGGTGTGAATGTTGGTGAATGAAGACATGATGAGGGATACTAGTGTGGAAGTCTCTAGGGTGGTATTTGCTTTTATGGTTTTCTGGCCAGCTATACTCCAATGCCCACTCTGCTCACTTATTCATCAAGAGCATGTGCTTCACAGCCTTCAGGGGTTCAGGCCTTAGAAGGGGAATACTATCACATCCTGTGCCAACAGGTCAACTCCACTATGTCTCTGATGCAACTCCAGTTGTTTTTATGCTTTAAGCTGCATGTTTTCTAGTTCTCTTTACCTCCATCTTTTCCTACCTGATGAATGAGTACAACTTTACCTATGCTAACTCTGTACCATTCTGATACAACTTCAACCTCACTTTCTGTTCCTGTTCCTTTGTATCATGCTTCTTCCTGTCATCACTTAGTTTCAGTTTGACATTATTTGACATTGTCTCCTCTAACATCTCCATTCATATCCAGGATGCATTGGCACCTGCTTTGCTTAAGAGACAGCTTCTTTCATATCTCCATTCCCTCTTTAGATAATCTGCCTCTCTGAGGTATAAGTACTGGAGTTCTGTATCTTGTACTTCAGTTTGAATATCAACCATAAAATGATGTTACAATCCCCCCCAGACCCCTCCTGCCTCATGACTTGATGTTGTACCCTACCCTAAAGTCCCTCAACTTACTCCATGACTTAACATCATGCCTCTTGTTGGGAAAAAGCCCTATGGCTGATCCTGGACCTCTGATAGTTTCTGACCCCTTCATAATTGGGGCACTCAGTAATAGCATAAGGGTATACCACATAAGGTGAAGCCAAGCCCTGTCCACTTCGGAGTTATCCAGAGTACCCCCAGAGTATGTTAAAATGATTATAACAGAATCAAAGGAAGACTTTGTGGAAAAACAGGGTAGTAATACCCTATGCAGTGATGAATTTAACTATGGGGCAAAGAATTACCCCCTTTATAAGCCCATGATCAACCATGACCAATATGACATTGAAGCCAGAGAATGGGGGAAGATTGGTGATCAGATTACAGAAGATCTGCTGGAAAGGATGGATAGCAGAGAAGTAAATAGGAGAGAGTGCAGAGACAGAGGGGTGCATGTTTGCCTTGTTCTGTTGGCAAATAGGACAACCAGCAACATAGTTGTGGATGTAGGAGTCAAGGCCAGGCCACCAGAATTCAGCAGAGACAAGTTGGCAGGTTTTCAGATAACTGAAATGGCCAGCAGAAGGATGTCATGGCAGCACTGGAGGATAGTGCAACAGAGATTAATAAAGGAGGGAATCTAAATGTGGTCATAGTAGGTAAGAAGGCTTTCAGTCTTCTACCAATCAGCGATATAGGAATGAAAAAACTTCTTGTCTGTGGAGACATCCATCTTTTAAAGAATAAAAAGGCAGAAAAGGTCATTAGGGAGGTGTTTCTTGATATGTGCTGAAAGGTCAGCATTAACAAGATTAATGAAGAGTTCTGGTGGAAGTAAGGTAACCTCCTGATTGTCAAGGAAGGTGTTGGGGCAGAGGTTAGGGTGGCAGGATAGGAGATTAGGCCCAACAAGGGAGAAATTAGCAACATGTGAGAGTTGCAGGTTAAAGTTGGTGATGTCAAGAAGCCAGTGGGCCTGGCAGTGATTAAGTTTCTAAGGGGTTTTAAAATATGTCAGGTTTTTGTGGTCAGTAAAAACCTACACAGAGAATGAAGAACCAAGAAGGTATTGCCTCCAGGCTTTCAAGGTGCAGATAATGGCAAGTAATTCACAGTCATAAATGTCATAGTTCTGCTTAGCCATGGAAAACATCTGAAAGAGGTAAGAACATGGATGCCAGTCTCCATTAGCATAAGTCTAGAAAAGAATGCCACCTGAAGCATAAGCAGAGGCATCAGTGGCAATGGTGAAAGGGTGGGAGAGATCTGGCATTTGCAGGACCAGCTATGAGAGAAAGATGGCCTTGAGAGAGTTGATGGCCTTTTGTATGGCAGGGGACCAAGACCAGATGGTGGCTTTCTTGGTGAGGTCAAGGAGTAGATAAGTGGTGGTGGAATAGTTGGGGATAAATTGCCTATAGAAATTAGCAAAGCCAAGAAAAGAGTGAATGTTCTTGACTTTTGAAGAGACTGGCCATTGTGAAATGCCAGCAAGCTTGATGGGGTCCATGGCAAGTTCACCAGGATGGATAATCATTTCAAGGTATTTAACTTGGAAGATAGTGAAGGTGCATTTCTCCAGTTTAAGGTAAAGATTGAGGTCTGTCATCCATTGAAGGATATGGGAGGTTTGCTCCTGATGGGTGTCAGTATCAGGAGAAAAGATAAGGAGGTCATCCATATAGATAATAAGCCATCTTTTGGTAACTATGTCTTGGAAGAAGTTATTTATGAATTGCTGGAAAGTAGTGGGTGAGTTATTCAGATCAAAAAACATCACTGTTGGTTTAAAGAGCCCCTTATGGGTGATAAAGGCAGCTTTCCATTGATGTTCATCATGAATACAAATGTTATTGTATCTCCATCTGATATCAAACTTAGTAAACAGCTTTGCATCATGGAGCTTATCTATAAGGTCAGAAATGAGGGGCAGAGGGTAGGCATCATGAATGGTGTGTTCATTTGGATACCTATAGTCTTGACATGGGTGGAGTTTACCATTTTTTTTCTTGATAAAGAAGAAGGGTAACACTTGGGGAGAATTTGAGGGTTGGATCTTTTCAGTGCAGAGGTTTTCTTCAAGGAAGTCTTTCATGGCCTGTTACTCTGGAGGAGATAAGGGGTATACCTTACTAATCTTTGGGATAAACATATTCTTCAGATTGATCTTGTGATTATAAGAGTGAGAGGGTGGAAGATAATCAAGAGTCTTTGGGGTGTTGGAGAAGATAAAAGAAAACTGGAAGTACTTGTGGGGAAGTGTTGTCTTGGGTTTGGCCTTTTTAGCCTCAATTGCTAATTTCATGGAAGTGGTGAGTCTAGCCATGGTGATTTTGAAAAGATATAAGGAGCAGTGATCTAAAATCCTGCTGGAGTGGTGGTTATAAAGCAAATCATTAATAAATTGTTTGGAGATAATGTAGTCCAGGTAGCAAACTAGAAGTTCATCATGGGGAATAATAATATCATTGAGGAGTCCATCAAACCTAGGTTTATGGACTGAGTTGATGTGGTAGGTGGTTGCATCCAAAGTGGTGGAATCTGGAATGGTAAGCATGTTAGCTATCCAGTCAATGGTGGAATTTGTGGCCTGGAGCCACAGGAGTCCTAAGATGATATTCTCCTTTCTGCACACAATAATGTGGCAGGAGACTGGAAGAATTGAGTATTCAAAGTGAAGAAGAAAGTTGCAAGTTCTGGTAATCTTGCCTTTCTTGTTTTCAAAGTGGTTCACATTGCAGATGACAATAGGTTCTAAAAGCTTTATGGTGGGAAATTGGTGCTTCTTGATAAAGTCCCAATTAATGCAGTTGATCTGTGCTCTGCTGTCAATAAAAGCATGGGTAGCTACAACTTTCTTGGCACAAGATGCAGGGGAGACTTGTATCAGGAGATGCATAGATTTCTTTGAGGTGAATACAAGTATAGGTGCACAAGACAAGGAAGGAGTACCTTGCATAGAGGAGGTACCCCATTTTAAAAACCCAAACTACTAACCATCTTCCTTGTCTTTTCTTTCTTTAATTCTACTCTGGCCACCCCATTGTCTGATTTATTGTCACTAATCTCCTCAATCTTCATTATTAGTTCTTTGGCAGAACCATCTTGATACAAGGAGTTTCCTTGGCAGGAGTGGGGGTGGTGGTGAAAGTAGGGAAGGTGGTACAGTTGGTAGTGGAGTGGCTGGATTTCCAACATCTAAAACAATGTTTATTCTTAATGCATGCTTGTTCTGCATCAGTTAATTTGCCACATTTTATGGCATCTAAATCCATTATGTTGGGATCTTTCTCCAGTTTGGAGGACATAGTCAAGATTGGAGTAGTTCAAGTGAAAGCACAAGGATTCTTGTGGCATTGCTCCACAAAGTGGGTGTGCTCCATGGTACCATGAAAGTGAGTGGCTTTAGAGTACCACTCTGTAATGGTTGTAGAAATCATATCCAGGTTATGGATATGTCAGGTAAGGTAGAGGGCAAGTCCTGTTTTATAATAACCAATGAGGACATTGTGGTCAGAAATTTTATCAGTGACCACATGATTCTGAAACTCAGCAGTGTATTTAGCTAGAAAAGAGGTCCACTCTCTCTTCTTCCCTTGCTTCATTTAAGTGTTCACCAACCAGTGGATGGCAGCATTCACAGTATCCTGTTGCTGGAAGGCTTTCAGAAACACAGAGGTGAAATGGGAAAACTTTCTCATGATAATAATGGTACCCAAAATACATTGCTTCCAGTACATGGCAGCCCAAGATTGGGCAGGGCCCTTGGTCATAAATGAAAGGGTGTAAGTAATCTTCTTCTCATTAGAGTCATAGTCCATGTTGTTAATGAAGAGGTAAAACTGGATGGTGTCCAGCCAGGTCTCAGCCTTGGATCAGTCACCATTGAAGTGCTCAGAAGCACTGAGACAAAGTTCTGTTGGCTTTGTAAAGAAGGAGAATGATCCCAACATGGTAAAAGCAATAGCTGTGGGTCTGGGGAGGGTAAAAGTGGGTTATTAGTAGATAAGAGTAGGAGAGGGTGGAGTCAGGACATAAGGAATCTATAAAGAAGAGAAGAGTTTGTGTGCTAGATCACAATATTCTGTAGCTTCTTTCTTAGAAGGAACAAAGATGTCTACAAGCATGTCTTCTGATGTGAAAGGGTGTTCCAGAGGAGAGGGATTCTTGAGTTCTGAAGTGGACTTGAGGGAGTCTGAGGTTGAGGCTTTGAATTCTCCCCAGAGAGAGTTGAACAGTGAAGATTGCTTGAAAGGAATAGTAGGGAGTGGTCTGCAGTAAGGGCAGCCACAAGTAGAAGATGCTACTTCTTTTGTTATGCTAGGCCCAGGTAGGGACTAGAGTAGACCTTGCTGGTGAGAATGAGGGGAAGCTCTACAAGAATGTAAGCTTCAAGAATGAGTAGGTAAGTAACAAATGTGAGGTTGTACTTCAAGTCAGATGCTAGAATGACTAGACTTTAGACTGGAGACTGCCAGGACAGAACAGGGATGGATTTCAGGTACTAGGTACAAGAATAAGAAGTATGTGGGAGATCACAAGATAAAAGTAGCATAAGGAAAGAGAAGATACAAATTATACTACTTTATAGTACAGAGAACAAGGTTCAGGCAGAGACAGCTATGTAATCATGCTGACAAATGATGAGTAAGTTATCCATATGAAAACAGATGAAAAGTAATAGAATAATTATGCATCAGCTGATTAGAAGATAGAATACTTAGGTAAAGAGTGGAACAAGAGAGCAGCCTAGGTTGGACTAGGGTGCAGGAAAAGTGGAAGTCTAGGGTAAAGAATGAACAAAAAAGCACCCAAGATGCATAAAGAGTAAAAGCTAAGACAAGAGAGAAAAGAGGAAAGAAAAGAGGAAATCATAATACTGGTCCTCTATTTCTATTCTGCCCTAGTTCTAACTCTAGTTCTATTTTCTGTTCTCAGTTAAGTACTATCTTAGTTTTCATCTTGTTTTCTCTGAACCATTCCACCACAACTCTGCATCTCATTCCACTTCTAGTTACTATTACCATTATTGTTCCTATTCCTGTTCCTTGTTTTTCCTTGCCTCTTTCTGCCATTATTCAGTTTCAGTCTGACATTATTGAACATTGTCTTCTCTGACATCTCCATTTGTATCCAGGTTGCATTGGCACCTGCCTTCACTTCTGAGACAACTCCTTTTACATCTCCCTTCCTTCTTTAGATAATCTGTTTCTTCAAGGTATAAGTACAGTAGTTCTGTATTCTGTACCTTAGTATGAGTATTAACAAAGACACTCCATCTTGACCTTATCCTCACTCTAACTGAGCTACTCAGCTCACCCTCTGACCCTTTGGGTTATTCTGGAGTATTTTCAGAGCTAAATAGTATCCTTAAAGGAATTATAAGACTCTACCCTCACATGACTAGGCTTGACTCTCCTCATCTTGCCTGTCTTTTGTGTTGAGTGCCAAGACCACTCTCTCCTTTATGTCCAACCTCTCTGTAAATTGGGACACTGCAAAATGCAAGGGTATATCACATAAGGTGAAGCCAAATCCTGTTTAACCAATAAAACTCTTCTCAACCTTTTCTGAAAACCTCTGAACTTCTTCAGAAGCCTATGGAGTTGCACACTTCTCTCAGATTCAAGCTGCACCAAGGTGCTTGAACCTAACACCTGCTCTCTAGCAACAAGGATTCTGTTTATGTAGTAAAATGGATATAGTTTTTAATAGTAGCAAAAAGATATTTTATAATGAAAATGAGGAAATTTATTTGTAATGGTAGGGTTTATATATGCTGCAGGCTAATTAGTGACATAAGAGTGACATAATATATTACTTACCTAAGATATATAATCATTTTACAGCACTCCAGGGTCCAATATATGTAATGGGAATTTAAAGTCAAAAAACTGTCCCAATAAGTTGTTATCTTGATATGATTGCCATGTTACCAAAACATAACCAAATGCTTTTATCATTGGACCAATAGAAAGCCAAGAGCAAGTACTGTATTTCATACACTCATAGCCTAGCATGATAATTAGTAGTTATTGAAAGCCATTGCATTTAGTGCAAAACATGCAAATATTAGGATAGTTTTTTGAGCTACTATATATTATATTATTTAACTTATTAGAACTAGAAAAGCTGAAAATGCTATTAAAGTAATCAAAACACTTCAGAACATCAAAAACCACACCATATTCCCTTAGACTGTTTACTTTCACCTTAGAAAAGCTAAAATAAAGGCTATTGTAAAGAAAAAATGCCCTCTTCTCTTCAAGTATTACAAGATAGCTAGAATAGACTTTGCTTTAAGCCATTAGTGTTATAATGCACTTTTTTGTTTTTACTCTTTTTGGACTTATCTTCATACTACTGTAGCTCTTCACATTATTACATCATGTAATATCTTCATATCATCACCTCATCACCTCTTCACTATTTCACCTTGTTACCTTGTCACACTTCACATCTTCACATGGCACAAGTCTAGAGCAATCTAGACTATGATGTCATTTCTCATGGTTGTAGCATGTATTTCTAGATCTCCACTCCCTTTATGCTATTGGATAGCTTCCTGTACAATACTTTAGGGCCAGTACCATTTACATGGTCTGTGCATGTTCTGTAGTAATATAAAAGAAGGTTGGCTCAAGCCTGGGTTTTCCCAGTCTTGCACACTTGAACCTTCATAGTTCTTGTTTTCTTTTGGCTCTTACTTTTCTCTTCACTATTGCCTAGTTTGGTGCCACTAGTTCAAAAGCATCACCCAGGATTAGGATTAGGCAGCATGCACCAAGCTTAGGTATTAGGATTCAGTCAACATGTCAAGAGTTGCATTTCAATTAGAATTGAACTGTAGAGGAATAAAAGTAAGTTATATAGTCAGATAAGACCAAAATTAATTACATTAAATCAGATAGCAAAAGATAGGCATGAAAAAAGGCAGGAGATAGGTTGAGTAATAGACTAGTTGTTAAACTCCAGCATAAACTATGAAAAGCTTATACCCTTCTTGTTATACCAGCATAATCTGGGCTTTAAACTCCAGAGATTTCTGGCAAAGGGTTAAAATGGATTGTGCTGGTTGAAAAGAACTCAGCTTTACCTTATGTAATGTGCCCTTGCACTTTACAGTATTTTAATTTATGGAGGAATTGATCATGGAGGAAAGGGTATTCTTAACACTCAATGCTGGGGAATTAGGCAAGATAAGAAGAGTCAAGTCTAGTTAGGAAAATGGGGCCTTATGATTCCTTCAATAATATTACTCAGCTCCAGAGGATCAAGGAATAAGTTGGGTAACTCAACTAGAGTAAGGACAATAACAAAACAAGGATATTATGTTGATATTCCTACTAAAATACAAGATACAGGACTATAGTACTTATACCTCAGAGAGGCAGAACTATTTAAGAGTGTAGTGAAGTAAGACAGGTGCAAACTCAGAAGCAAAGCAAATGTCTAAATATCTAAGAAACAAATGGAGATGTTAAGAAAGACAATATTCAATTATATCAGACTAAAACTAAAAGATAACAGAAAAAAGCAAAAGAAAACAAGGAATAGAAACAAAAACAGGAATAATAACAGTAACTGAACCACAAATCTTGTGTGCTGAACTAATAATGCTTTTGAGGCCTGAGGGCACTCACTAAACACTACTGGATAAAGGCTTTTGAACTAGAGCCAACAGAACTAGGCAAAAAAAAAGCAAAGACAAGAATATTGAACTTGTGAAAGCTAAGAGCTCAAGTGTGCAAGACTGGGGTTAGCCAGGCTTGCACCTCTCCTTTATATATTGTTATGTTTTCTCCTCTTTTCTCTCTGTTTTTTCTTTTTTCCTTTAGCACTCCTCTTAGCTTTTGCTTTTCTCACACCTTGGATGCTCTCTTGTTTTTCTTTCTTGCAATAGATTCTGCTCTTCTCATGTTCTGGCCTCACCCAGACTGCTCTCAGTTATTCCCTTTGCCCAGGCCTTCTATCTTTTGATCAGCTGACTTATAATCATTCCATCTCTTTCCATCCATTTTCACATGGATACCTTACTCATTATTTGTTAGCATGATTACTCTGTTGCTCTCTGCTTGAACTCTATTCATTGTACTATAAAGTAGTGTACTTCTGGTCTCCTCTCTTTTTATGCTACTTCTACCTTGTAATCACCTCACAGTCCTTGCTTGCCCTTATTCTTGTATCTAGTACTTGGAATCACTACTTGTATCCTGGCACTTAACCAGAGAGTCATCAGTGTCTGACTTTGGCACACCCCTGGGAGTGTAGCTGGTACCACTTGAAGCACAACACTTCATTTGTCACTTTCCACTTATCTTGAAGCTTACCTTTGGTTCACTTCTTCCACTTTTCCCTCAGCAAGGTCTATGCCTGTCTCTACCTGGGCCTAGCATAACATATATACTACAAAAATGCACACAGACCATGTATAATGGACTGGCCATAAACTATAGTATAGTAAGCCAGTCAATGGCAGAAAAGGAGTAAAAACCTAGAAATACATGAGGATAACATGAGGCAAATAATGTCAAGATCTAGACCAGTCTAGACTTGTGACAAGGTGAAGTTGTGAAATATGAAGAGGTGAAAATGTGAAATGATGAAGTTGTGAAATAATGATGTGATGTGATAATGTGAAGAGTGGCAAGGGTAAAGAGAAAATGAAGAAAATGGAATAAAAATTATAACAGTAACTAAGTGCAGGACTAGATATGAAGTTATAGTGGAGTGGTCCAGAGATGACAATGTGAAACTAAGGTAGTACTTAACTGGGAACAGAAATAGAAACTAGAAATGGAATAGGGTGGAGTGGGAGCAATGGATTAGAGAAGCATATACCAATGAAAAGATGGAAAGTATACATGCATAGCTGGGGTAGAATGGAATGATGACAGAGGGCTGAAGTTGCCTGGAGGGGAGTTAGAGAGCTAGAGTGGCTTACTGGGTATGAGGACCAGTTATAAGCTGAATTGGAATTGGGTCAAAGATATGGAATATGACACTAGTGCAAAAAATAGTCAAGTTTAAAAAAGGATCTTTGATAATATGATTGTGTATGATCTGGAAAGAAGTTGGAATGGCTTGTAAGATTGATGGTAAGATGAATGCTGAACTTTATACACAAATTTTAAAGAATGAGATTCAATAAACTCTCCAATACTATAAATTGAATTCAAATGATATTATCTTTCAACAAGACAATGATCTCAAGCACATCAGTAGAAGGGCTAAGGAATGATTTGCTGACCATGGATTTAAGGTTATGATATGGCCAGCTCAGTCTTTAGACCTTAATCTCATAAAGTATCTGTTGTGAACTAACTTGTGTTAGATTCTACTAACTTTAACCTAACCTTGGAAGTTGGCTTGGATTCAATTTCAGTTTCAGATTAATAGTGGTAGATGAATTATAATGGACTTAGAGGGAGGAGGAATCCCTAAGGAGCCAAACTGCCTAAATAATCCATATATTGGTAGAGTATCAATTAGAGTATATTAACAGGTAATTAAGGCTGGGAAGCCTTAACCAAGAAACTATCTACTTATATACTGTATGAGATGGTACACAGACCATTAGGGTGAAGGGCTAAATAACTAAATAAGGAAATAGGGCATAGAGTATACTGACTGAGAATATAACCAAGTGGACCATACAGAGGAGGTGTATATGAAAAGGCTATGTGAAATAAAAGGTAAAAGTCTTAGAGTAAGCAGAAATTAAACTATGCCCTCAATTATGAGGCCAAGAAGATTCTATTTAGAGATCTGCCATGATCATATCTGACCCTTATCTAGATCAAGATCCAGATTCATCAGAGATTAGATTAGGAGGGTATCTGTTATTTGAGATACTAGATCTAATCATAAGCTGTATCCATAAACCCAAGGAAATGCTTTGAATGTCAACTTAACCATATTCTAGGGTTTGTTCTTGTATGGCATAGGATTCTCATGATCATGTGCTTGGTCACATGACACTTATGCTTCCAAACTTGTTGTTTATAACAGTATCTATGGTTTTTCCTCAAAAAAAAGACTGGCTGAATATTCAAAGCCATTTTTTAATATAATAGAGTTTTAAAAGAAAGTACAGGTAGAGTGGAATAAGATTGAAGTAGAGGAATGTCAGGCATTGATTGAGAGTATGCCTAGGAAAATTCAGGAGACTATCAAGGTCAAAGAAGGATATACTTCATACTAGTTTTTAATATCTTGGAATTTAGCAGAACTATTTTAATGAGTATACTACATTAATTGGTGAATATAGACCAATATGGAAGGAATTACTTAAGCAATGTATATATTTGTAGAAAGCCCTTGATCTGGGCTTTCTGTCAATGCCTAGGTTTATGAATCTTGTTATGGATCCTGACTAAACTAAGAGGGAACAACCTTGAGAAGTGCCCATATTGAAGGAAACAAAGAAGTGGTAGCCTAGCAAGCATAAGAGAACAAGTGCTCTAGACTGGAGAATCAGTCTATGTTCTTGCCCTTCTTTATATATTGCTATCTACTATGCATGGACTAGGCTATAAGGAGTACATAAGGTAGCTAGTATAAAGAGAACAAAGCTAAATAAGGAAATAGGGCAATGGGAAACTAAATAGGAACTAATGGAAAATAAGGAGTAAAGAGTAAAAAAAAAGCAAGGCAGCAATAAGATATATCATCAGAGAACTAGGCTATAACATTATAAAAGGCTATGCTATAATGAGATAAAAGGCTAGACTAGGCTAGACCTAACATATGATATGGTATCTGATAAGATAAGATAAAGGAAAGGGGCTGAAGCGGTACTAAATAGGGAAGAGAACTTAGCTTAGGGTAAAAATGAAAAATAACCCTTAGCTAAGTAGTGCCAGTACATAACAGATCTAGCATCAAAGATAAACTAGTTATTTGCACAACAATTAAAATAGTATTAACATTGAAATGGTATTGTTGCTTAGTGTAGATGCCATTTACTATCCCTTACCCCAGTTCTCACAGTGTTCTCATTAGGAACAATGCTCACATTTATCATAGTAATGCCATTTATTAATTGGTTGAATGTGATTATCATAAGTCCCTGCTATTGACAATGCATTCATTTACTAATGTTTGTATAGTTTGCAGGCTTATTTACCTTTTTGCATACTTTCCAGATTATAATCCTATTGAACAAGCATTTTCAGCTGTTAAATTATATCTCTATTACCACTTTTAGAACTTTTTGCTAATTTCAATAGTTTGTGCATGTTAAAGTATTACACCAGACAAGGCTAAGGAATATTTCAAATTATTTGGGTATATAGTGTAGCTGCCTGTTTAGTATTATCTGATACTTTGCAATTAAGGGCTAATGTTTCTTCTTGCTACTGAAGGATCTATTTTAGAGAAGATGCACTATCATTGTTTCAATACTGTAATTCTGGTATCTATCTAGCAATATAACATATATGGTGTGAATAAAACTAGTATTGTTCAAATTGTTCCTCCTTTTTCTTCTCATTAACTGTATAGCCTGGAGAAACTGGAAACCATTCCTTAAGTGTCTCACAATGGTAAAATAAGTCATAGTCTTGCCCAACTGAACCAGCACTGTTCTCCATTTGCATTGGAGAATCTGGAGCAGAAGAAATCAATTAGTTCAATATCTAGGTGATGTTTTACTTGTGCAAGACTATCTACTCTGTTGGCACAGTCAAGAAGAATTTTATGCCCATTAGGAAGAGCTATCCCTGGGATTACAAGAAAGTATTAAAAGAATAAGTTCATAAAGCAATTCTAGAATTTTCAGATGACAAATCAGGAAAAGTGTCATTTTAGAGGAGATTTGATGACTTTAATAGGCAAACAGGCATTAACTTCCAAGTCAAGAGAGCTAGAGACAGAAAGGCCACTGCATCAGATATATTATACTCACTTTGCCCCTCCTCAGTCCTTAAAGCTTCAAGAAGGAGTCCTCAAATGACAGGAGCATCCCATATTATCAGATCTTTAGCAAGACCTCATTATTGTGTCTGTTTCACAAGAGGAAGAGTTTAGGGACATAGAGGAGAAAAGCCAGCAACCCTCCACAAGCAAGTCCAGCCTGGATATAACTAAACCAACTTACCTTCTTCCAGAAACCACCTTTTTAACCCAGGATCCACAAAGCTCAAGGTTTCATGGGTGGTCCAGTACTCTATTCTGACTGAATCCATATACTCAATCAAAACCCCAGATGTTTTCCAATGAGGATCTTTCTAAGCTCTTGAATAAAATAAAGAAAAGTACTAAAAAGATAGTGAATCTGGGAAAATGGGACAGAGAAAGAAAGTCATGGAGGTTATGGTGGGGAAAGATGCAGGTGTGGTCATTGGATCAAGACTGGAAAAATAACAGGGTATTGGCAGTTGCAGTGCTAACTAGGTTGAAAGAAAGAGTCTCAGAATTCACCCAAATCATGCTGGAGTTGTGTTTGGAGTTAAATAAATGGCCATATTGGAATGGGTTAGCTATCCAGATAAAAAGCTATTTTCATATTGATGAACTTGCTTATAAAGCACTAAAAAAAATTGAAGATCTTTATTAAACAGAAAGAATTAATGATTATCTTCAAGAATTTGAGGTTCTCAGAAAAAATACTGAGATAACCTGGAATCATGTGAGCAAGTTGATGAGGAAACAAGTATAGTACAGTATCTATTAGCAGGCAGTGATGCAAGGGGTAAAAGGGATCTTTAATACTCAAATGGTGTTATGAAGTGATACTCCAGCACTAAGAGTCAGTCATGTGACATCACATGATCATGCACAAGATATCCCATTTTAAGCTTAACCCTAGTCTGTGGTCTATTTCCTTTAAGAGTATTTATTATTCCTTTCCCTAGCAGTGGTCATGTGATCATCAGTTACCTGACATGGATCTTCCTGGGATCTTCCCTGGAACTGCCCTCCATCTTATCTCCATGGATCTCATCTGATCTAGATCTGGATCTGAATCTGGACCCTAAATGCATCTGTGGCAGATCTATAGATTGGATTTCATTTGTGGCAGAGATCTCCATCCTTATGGTGCAAGCACCTCTGACCCTGCATTCATTTCCTAGATACTTCTCTTCCATTCTCCCACATTTGCATGGTATCCTGCCATACTCTTAATCTCCACTCCATGCTTTCCCCTCATGTTTCTTATCTATTAACCCAGGGTTTAAGGCATCCCCTGATTAGGTAGTTCCTGTACTTAGTCAGCATGGTCTGTGCACCAGGCCTTGGAATATATAAAGGCAAGGGTAGGCAAGCTGGGATTCTCCAGTCTTGCTTACTTGAGTCTTGGTCTTGGTTCAGTCTTACTGGCATAGGCTTAGTCTATTGCTTTTTTGACTCTCAGCCTAGTCTCACTCGCTTATAAGTGCCTTGGCTCTTACTTTCATCTCACCATGCCTAGTTTCTAACCACTAGCACAAAAGCCAGATAGCAAGATTAAAAAGGCACTTTTCAAGGATTAGGGTTAGAAAGGTTAATACATCAAGAGTTGCATTTCAAATGGAGCAATTCAGAACTATAGGTCAAGTATTTGAGAGAATGGCAGTTGAGTGATCAGCTCCTGCTTCAAGGTTCTCAATGTCAAGAGATCTATCTCCTAGTAACCAATCACCTTTCTCTCTGTTATGACTCAGTGTCATATCCCAAACCTCCAACCCAAATTCTGACCCCATTCTGACCCAGCTTACAATTAGTCTTCACACCTAGTAAGCCACTCCAGCCCTCTGACTTCCCTCCAGGCAACTCTGGTTCTCTATCACCATTCCAGTCTTCCCCAGCTATGCATGTATACTTCCCACCCCTTAGCATTATATACTTCCCCAGGCTTCTGCTCCCACTCTGCTCCATTCCACTTCCAGTCTATCTTTGCTCTAGTTAAGTACTACCCTAGTTCCCCTTTGTCATCTCCAGACCATTCCAATATAACTCTGTTACCATTCCCAATTAGTTACCATTACCATTATTATTACTATTCCTGTTCCATTCCTGTTCCTTGCTTTCCCCCTGTTTCATCCTGTCACCCTTCAGTTTCAGTCTGACATGATTGGACATTGTCTTCCCTAATATCTTCATTTGTTTTCTAGATATCTAGACATCTGCTTCACTTCTGAGTTTGTACTTGTCTCATTTTATTACACTCCTAGATAGTTCTGCCTTGCTAAAGTATAAGTACTGTAGTTTTGTATCTTGTACCTCAGTACAAATATTGACAAAAACAACAGAAACACCCTCTTGTCATCATTCTCACTCTGCTCAAGCCCTTGGGCTCACTCTGACCCTCTGGGTTACTCCAGAGTACCTCTGAGGCCAAGTAATATCCTCAAAGGAGTCACAAGATCTCACCCCCATGACTAGGCTTGACTCTCCTTGTCCTGCCTGTCCCTCCTGTTAAGCATAGAGACAGCCTTTATCCACCTCCAACATCTATGTAAATTGGGACAATGGAGAAGTGCAAGGGCATACCACATAAGGTGAAGTCAAGTCCTGTCTGACTATTGAAATCCTTCCTAGATTTCCCCAGAGCTCTCCAGAGCCCTCCAGAGTTCTGATCTTCCTTCAGCGTCAAGGGTTTCATTTAAAAAAGGAACTGGTTAAAAGTATACTTGTCTTGGTATAGATTTTAAAAATCTCCTTTTTAGTGGGATGAAAGTTTTAACACTCAGAATCTTTAGAGGCTAAATCTAGACTAAGGCTGAGGAGAAACATAAGGGGAAAATCTAATTCTAGAGGCTAGATGAGAGAACAACTGTAAAGGATATTCTTGAAGAACTCAAAGATAGACTGCATGTGGTCTTGAAAGAACTGACTGCTGACTTCTGGTAAGGAGAGTAGAAAAGACTAAGAAGAGACTAACTCTACAAGTGATTAAGACTGGAAAGTCTTGACTACTTGAAGTTACCCTATATATATTACCCAAGGTAGTACACAGATTATGTAGTTTATATACACCAGTATGGGAACTCATACACAAGAGAAAACTGGGCATAGAGCATACTAACTAAGAAATATGTCAAAAGGACATGCAAATATGAAAGAATGAAAGAAAAGAGTAATCTAATGTAATAAAAGATCAGGGTTGATAAATATGAAAAGGGAACCAAGAAAATGCATTTAGAGATCTGCCACAATCAGATTCAATTAGTAATCCTTGAGATCAGATAAGATTGGAAGATTAGATCCAGAAATCTAATCCTGTATTCTAGACTCTGAATCTAAGGGAAAGAAAAAACTCATAAAAGGAGACAAACCCAAGATTAGGGTTACCAGTATATATTCCATATCAGGAGTAGGATTCCCATGGTCACATGAGTAGGAAAGTGTGCAGCATAAAAAGTTTAAAATGCTAGTATAATAGTTATAACACTTTTCAAGCAATCCTTTTAACCAATTTCATTTAAGACCTTAATAACAATTACCCTCTTAATTCACAGCCATAGGAATGCAGCCCAGAAGAGGGGCATCCATGAAGGTGGATATGCAAAGACTGGAAGAGGGGCCAGAATGCTGGAAATATTACAGGAAGGAATATCTAGCAAGGAATTGTAGAACAAATCTTTCTTTTACCCCTTTACCCAGAACATAGGTAAAATGCAACTACTAATGTGTTGATCTAAACCTAACTCTAACCCTTGAAGAGTGCCTTTCTATCTTGCTATCTGGCTTTTGTGCTAGTGGCCAGGAACTAGGTAAGATGAGAGAATGTAAGAGCCAATGCCAGCCCCTAAGCCAATAGGAAACTGTTGGATCACTTATAGGGAGTGGAGCATAGCCAGAAAAAACTAAACCAGACTCAAGTAAGCAAGACTGGGGAATTCCAGCTTGCCTACCTTGTCCTTTATATATTGGGGACCTTGGTGCACAGACCAAGCTGACTAAGTACATGAACTACCTAATCAGGAAACCCTAAGCTCAGTTATAAATAGAATTATACCAATAATAAAGCATGAAGCAGATATGAAAAAATGCCAGCAAAGAACAGGCATGAATATGAAGGAAGAATGGAAGAGAAGGCATAGCCTTGGAATGGAAGTGCAGGGTCAGAGGTGCTTGTACCATGAGGATGGAGATCTCTGCCACAGATGAGATCCAATCTGTAGATCTGCCACAGATATATCTAGGGTCCAAATTCAGATCCAGATCTTAGATCAGATGAGATCCATGGAGATTAGATGGAGGGCAGTTTCCAGGAAAATCCAGGGAAGATCCATGTCAGGTAACTTATAGTTACATAATCACTGCTGAGAAAAGGAATAATAAATACTTTTAAAGGAACTAGACCACAGACTAGGGTTAAGCTTAAAAAGGGGTGTCTTGTGCATGATCACATGATGTCATGTGACTGGTTCTAGTGCTGGAGTGTCACTTTATAACAATAGGCCAGTGCCCCAGCAGATAATAGGGCCATATTTCAAAGGCAAATAGTAATTTTCAGAAATTTTGAACAAGTTTATGGGCAGCCCAATACATTTGAGGCTCCCATAATAGATATGAGAACATTGGCAGTAAAGACTGCAAGGAAAAAGAATCAGACTTTGAAAGTACAGGAATTCACTAAAAAAAATATGTATAAAAAAGCAGCCAGGGCATACTGGCAAGATATCTTTGCAAATGAAGCAAAGTATTTAAAATAAAAAAAACTTTGATCAATTGAGGTAATTGAGGTTTTACTACTTCTTTTTCTTCTTCTTTAGTTGTGTCTTTATTTAACTCTTGTACTTTTGCCTAGAATCAATTTTCTTTAATTCAAGAGGGGTCTTGAAAAAGTCAGCTGGGAATAAATTACCAGTGCTTAATTCCTTTAACAAAAAAGAAAAAAGTTTTTTACCTACTCTTCTTCAAAGCTTACCTTTAACAGATATTTATAAAAACCTTGAAACTAATTTTTTAGTAGAAAGAAATGAATTTGCATTGGAAACACAGATACAAGGAAAAAAAAGAACAAACATGGGTAAAGTATGGTATCATTTTTGCCTTACTAGATTCAGGAGCTATTGTCATCTTTATTAACAAATAGTTTGTTAACAAACACAGATTAACCAGAATTCCTTTAGATCAGCAGGTTATGGTAATCAATGCCAATGGATCAGAAGAATGTGAAGAAAGACTCTGCAATAAGGTAATGCTTAGCATCAGCTTTGTGGATGTAACAGATATGTGGCATGAAAAAGAAATTACCATACTAGTATCAACCTTAGAAAATCTTGACCTTATCATAGGATATAATTGATTTAAAAGACATAATCCATTTATAGATTGGCACAAGAAAATGATATCCTTCTCAAATCAAGGACAAGTAATTCTACATACTGTAATCTCTGAAATCAAGGAATTACAAGAACAAGTACCTAGGGAATTCTGGAAGTATATTAATGATTTGTTCCAAAGAAAGATTGTATTATTCCTTTATCTAACACTGAAATGGAAGAAGTTAGGAAATTTTCAAAGAAATATAAAAGGGGTATATCAGACTCTCTAAATCTTCTCAAACATCTCCAGTCTTTTTCATTGGTAAGAAAAATGGAGGAAAGCAGATGGTCATTGATTATAGATATCTCAATAAATGGACCATTAAGAATTCATATTCACTTTCTCTAATTTCCACTTTTATTGACTAATTAAAAGAATCTGATATTATTACTATATTAGACTTAAAATGAGGATACAATAACATTTGTTTATGGGAAGATAACAAATGGAAAGATGCATTCATCACATCCATTAGAGCTTTTAAGCCTATAATAATGTATTTTGGAATATGCAATAGTCCAGGTACATTTCAAACAATGGTTAATAATATTTTCCATGATCTTTGAACTTTTGTTATGGTATGTATTAACAATATCATTATTTTCACAAAAAAAAGTCTAAAAATGAACATGCTCAACTCATGGGTCAAGTATTGCAACAATTACAAGATAACAATTTGTTTTTAAAGCTGTTCAAGTGTTACTTTATGCAAGAAAAGGTATATTGTCTTGGAATGGTGGTATCTAAAGGCAGAGTAGAGATGCAGATAAACAAGGTCAAAGCCATTCAAGATTGGCCAGTACCCTGCACCCTCAAGCAAGTCCAAGCCTTTCTAAGTTTGGCAAATTACTATTAACAGTTCATTTAAGGTTTTGTAGATATAGCATGCCCTATTAATGACCTTACTTGGAAAAATAAAGTGTTTCCCTGGAATATGCCATAGCAAAAGACATTTGTTACTCTCAAAAATATTATAAGCTCCACCCCTTACCTTGTATATCCAGATTCTACCAAGCTGGTCTGCATTGAAACCAATGCTTCTGATATTGCCATAGAAGCTATTCTCTTGTATCTGGTCAATGGTCAATAAAGATCTGCAGCTTATCTTTTACACTTTTTAGTGGCTGCAGAAAAGAATTATCCAATTGATAATAAAGAGTTACTTGCCATCATTCATGCTCTTAAAGAATGGCACCATTTGCTTATTGATTATTTGGATTTTGAAATCTGGACAGATTATCAAGCTTTGAAACATTGGTGCAAGCCTCAAGATCTTTCCTTTTGACAAGTGTGATGGATTGAAACTCTTCTGGAATATCAGTTCACTATTTTCTTCTGGATGTTATAGCCACCACCATACCCCTGCTTAAGAACAACCTCCCTGGGTTATATTATAGTGTGAATGAAGGATATCTGGTATATTAGGAATTTGACACCATATTTATCCCAGAAGAATTATAAATGGAAGCTCTTCATTTATGTCATGATTTTCCCATTGCAGAACATGAAGGATAAAGAAAAACACTTTATTTATTACATAGATTTTTTTATTGGCTAGTGTTATTAATATCAGAAAGAATATCAGGGCTGATTTCATGAATTTCCAGCTTTGACTTGTAGGTAACAGCATAATAAACACCAAGATTTGTTTCAATATACTTTAAAAAGTAATAAAGTTGCATGGGAGAAGAAATTGAAGGAAATACTTGTTATAGGCTCAAATCCAAAAGAAAAAAGGACAATCTTGAGAAGTGCCCACACAGAGAAAAGAATCACTAATGAACAAGTGCTCTAAACTGGAGAATCCAGTTTAAATCCTTGTGTCATATCCCATACCTCCAACCCAATTCTGACACAGCTTACAACTGGTCCTTATACCCAGTAAGCCAATCTAGCCCTCTAACTCCTCTCCAGGCAACTCCAGCCCTCTTTTACCATTCCATTCCATTGTGTACACTTCCCACCTTTCCATCAGGATATGCTCCCCCAGTCCTCCACTCTCACTCTGCCCTATTCTGTTTCTAGTTCTATCTCTGTTCCCAGTTAAGTACTACCTTAGTTTCACTTCACCTTCTCTGGACCACTCTGCTATAACTCTATATCTAGTTCTGTGCTCAGTTACTGTTACTATTCCTGTTTCCATTCCTATTCCTTGTTTCTCCTTGCTTTTTCCTGTCATCTTTCAGTTTCAGTCTGACATAATTGGACATTGTCTCCCCTGACATCTCCATTTGTTTCTTAGATATTTAGACATCTGCTTTACTTCTGAGTTTGCACTTGTCTCACTTTGCTACACTCTTAGATAGTTCTGCCTCTCTGAGGTATAAGTACTATAGTCCTGTATCTTGTACCTTAGTAGGAATATCAACATAACACTCTAGTCTTGTTATCATCCTCACTCTAGTTGAGCTACTCAGCTCACTCTTTGACCCTCCAGAGTACTCCAGAGGACTTCCAGGGCTGAACAATATCCTTAAAGAAATTACAAGGTCCCACTCCTCTAACTAGGCTTGACTCTCCTTGTCTTGCCTAGTTCCCCCATGTTGAGTATCAAGAACACCCTCCTGTTAAAAACTATAATATACTCTGGGGATACTCTGGATAACTCCAGAGTGAATGAGGCTTGGCTTCACCTTATGTGGTGTGCTCTTATGCTAGTACTGGATGCTCTGATTTATGAAGGGGTTGGAAGTTGTCAGAGGTCCAGGATAAGCCATAGGGCTTTTCCACCAAGAAATATGATGTCAAGTTATGAAGTAAGTCATAAGACTTAGTATAGGATACAATATCAAGTCATGAAGCAAAAGGGAGTTAAGGAGAATCATAACATTGTGTTATGGTCAATATTTAAACTAAGGTATAAGATACAGAGCTACAGTACTTATACCTCAGAGTGGCAGATTATCTAAGGAGGGAATAAAGATATGAAAGAAGTTGTCTTATAAGTGAAGCAGGTGCCAATGCATCCTGGATATGAATGGAGATGTTAGAAGAGACAATGCCAAGTAATGTCAAACTGAAACTAAATGATGACAGGAAGAGATGAGGAAGAAAGGAATAGGAACAGGAAGTAAGAACAGAGAAACTATGGAGTTGTATCAGAATATTATAGAGTTAACATAGGTAAAGTTGTAATCAACATTAGGTAGAAAGGGATGAAGGTAATTGGAATCAGGAAATATGTAGCTTATAGCATGGAAGCAACCAGAGTTGCACCAGAGACATAGTGAAGTTGACCCATTGGCACAGGATATAATATCTCCCCTCCTTGATCAATCTCTCTGTAAATTAGAACACTATAAAGTGCAAGGGCACATCACATAAGATGAAGCCAAGTCCTTTCTAACCAGCACAATCCATCTTGACCCCTTGCTGGAGACCTCTGGAGTTTAAGCCTGGGTTATGCTGGTATAATAAAAAAGGTATAGGCTTTTCATAGTTTATGCTGGAGTTTAACATCTTGCCCTTATATACTGTTAGCTAATGTGCAGGAACCATGCCATGAGGCATACATAAACTAGCTAAATAGAGACATAGAGCATAAGAAAGGGGCTAAAGCAGACCTAAATAGAGAAAGAAAGCTAGTGTAGGGTAAAGATAAAAGTAAATCCTAGCTAAGTAGTGTCAGTTCATAACAATACTGGTATAGTATCATCAGTTTGTGTCCATTAGATGAAAGTTTGTGGAGTCTGTAAAATAGATGCAGGAATTGAGGAGCCAGGAACTAGGTTTATAAGAGGGAATCTTGCTGAAGATTGCAAAAGCAGAACATTATTAAACTATGTAAGGATATAGAATAGAATTGCTAACATTATAGCCAAAGTAAGGCTATTGAAATTCCCTGCTGGTTGAGCTATCACTGTAGCCTGCTGTTAAAACTTTTATCCCAATAGAAGGAGACTGCTAAAACCTATATCAGGATGGGTATACTTTTAACCAGTTCCTTGCTGAATGAAACCCTTGACACTAAAGAAAGGTCATAACTCTGGAGGGCTCTGGGGAAATCTAGAAAGGGTTTCAATGATCAAACAGGACTCAGCTTCACCTTATGTGGTGTGCCCTTGCACTTTCCAGTGTTCCAATTTACATAAATGTTGGAGGTAGGTAAGAAGGCTGTCTCTATGCTCAACAGAAGGGATAGGCAGGACAAGAAGAGTCAAGCCTAGTCATGGGGGTAAGATCTTATGACTCCTTCAAGGATATTGCTTGGCCTTGGAGATATTCCAGAGTAACCCAGTGAGCTCAAGGGCTCAAGCAGAGTGAGGACAAAGATAAGGGGGTATTTGTTGTTTTTGTTGATATTTGTACTGAGGTACAAGATACAAAACTACAGTACTTATATCTCAGAGAGGCAGAACTATCTAGGAGTGTAATGAAGTGAGACAAGTGCAAACTCAGAAGTGAAGCAGATGTCTAAATATCTAAGAAATGAATGGAGATGTCAGAGAAGACAATGTTCAATCATGTCAGACTGAAACTGAAGGGTAATAGGATAAAACAGGGAAAAGCAAGGAACAGGAATGGAACAGAAATAGGAACAATGATGGTAATGGTAACTGAGACTGGGAATGGTAATGGAGTTATACCAGAAGGATCTGGAGATAACAAAGGGAAACTAGGGTAGTACTTAACTGGAGCAGAGATAGACTAGAAATGAAATGGGGCAGAGTGGGAGCAGAAGCCCAGGGAAGTGTATAATACTGAGGGGTGGAAAGCATACATGCATAGCTGGAGAAGACTGGAATGGTAATAGAGTGCCAGAGTTGCCTGGAGGGGAGTCAGAGGGCTAGAGTAGCTTACTAGGTGTGAAGACCAATTGTAAGCCAGGTCAGAATGGGGTTGGAAATGGATCAGAGGTCCAGGATATAATACCTGCATGCTAAAT
Organism: Pulveroboletus cf. rosaemariae; assembly: GCA_038089275.1. Taxonomy (NCBI): domain Eukaryota; kingdom Fungi; phylum Basidiomycota; class Agaricomycetes; order Boletales; family Boletaceae; genus Pulveroboletus; species Pulveroboletus cf. rosaemariae. The sequence continues at coordinate 3,808 of JBBPKN010000848.1, read as the reverse complement.
GAAAAAATAATGCCTTGTTAACAGCATTAAAGAACTTAATGTTGCGAAAATGGCAATTGTTGCCTGGCCATTCTCCTAATGAAGTATTAGCTTATAATCAATAAATATGTTACAGTTTTGACTAGACAACAAGAGCAGCAAGAAGAAAGACAAGGGTAAAACACTGACTAATCTTTAAACTGGGCCAGGCAAGAGTGGAAAGAGTGACTCAGAATGCTAAAAACAAGATTTCACCACAAAAAGCCAAGAAAGGCTATTCTCACAAGTGGTCAAGTCTAAAGAAGATTTAACCCACTTGAATGCCCAATTATATCTATAATATACAAGACCACACAACTAGCTACAATAAAATAACAACAATAATAAGGAAAAGGTACTCAATAAGGGAAACCAAACCTGAAGCAGGGGCTTTTAAAATAGCCCATAACAGAAGTTGGCCAAGAAATAGACTAACAGTTTTGAAAACCATAACAAAATATACAGATATCTACCAATGCTAGACATTAATCACAAATCATAGCAGGTGTAAGCATAACTAAATCAAGTGGGCCAACATATATAAATCCTTTATTATTCTCATTCTTGTATGCTTTTCTGAGTTTGAAACACCATCTAGCAAGCTACTCCTCAAAAATTGGTCTTCTTCAACTTAGCAGATGATACTTCCTGTGTAGTTTAGACATTAGCTACAGTTCTATGGCAAATGAAAAAATATATGTACTGTTATAGATCTAGACTAAAACTAAAAGGAACAATCTTAAAAAGTGCCCATATTAAAGAAGACAAAGAAATGGCAGCCTAGAGAGCACTAGAGAACAAGAGACAAGGTAATAAGAAAACAAGAAAACAAGTGCTCTAGACTAAGGAACCAGTCTATGCCCCTGCCCTTTATATATTGCTACAAAATGTACATGGATCAGGCCATGAGATATACATGAAATAGCTGGTATACAAAAGTAATGCTAAATAAGAAAATAGAGCAAAGGGAAACTAAATAGGAACCAATGGCAGATAAGGAGTAAATAGTAAGAAGAAGCAAGGTAGCAATGAGGCAAAGATAAGGTATGACATTAGAGGACTAGGCCATGACATCAGAGAAAGGCTATGCTATAATAAAATAAAAGATTTAGGCCAGGCTAGATCTGATACATGGTATGGTACCTGATAAGACAAGATAAAGAAAAGGGGCTGAAGCAGTATTAAATAGGGAAGAGGACTTAGCTTAGGGTAAAAATGAAAAATAACCCTTAGCTAAGTAGTGCCAGTGCATAACAAGTACCTTGTTACTTGAATTAGATATATTCAACTCATTATTACTGCTTTCTAAACCCTTAGATGCCAATATTCAGGATAGTCTCTTAATCTGCCATATATCAACAAGCACTCTAACCATTGCCAGATTTTCCTCAGCTATTTTCTTTACCTTTTCCTTGTAGTCAGTGACATTGTTAACATCAATTGCATCAACTGTCTGTTGCCTAGTAGAACATTAGTAACATTATAGTAGTCAAAAAAAAACCCATTAGATTTCAACAGAAAGTACTTGAAGGGAAAATGCTTTTTCAGTGTGACAACATAGGCCTCAAAACCATGCTTGACCAGTATGCATTGCAGGAAGTTAATGTAATTGAAGATACTAGGGCTGGGGGTGAAAAGCACTTCCTTTGTCTTGGTCAATCTTTCTTTCTTTGATGAACTTTTTCCCTTGCCAGATGCCTTCTTGACCTTTGAATAGACAGTCAATGAAACTAAATATTTGAGTTGTTGAGCATCATTGTCAGGCAGTGGGGATGACATGATAGGGTAGAGAAGTACTGAGCTCAACTCGTAATTACTACAATTACTACTAGAGCTAGTTTCGGGGTCCCTTCTCGGCATCTTCCAATGACGCATCAAAGTTCTGTAAACCACTGTAAGAGCATGTAACTGCATGTGATACCTGCGACTAAACTGCATTCCGACACTACACGTCCTTTCCTCAGCCTTCAGCTCCGTCTGCGTTCCATGCTTCCTCGATATCCTTCCCGAGAAAATGCTAGTCGTGTCTGTTTCAAATAGACTTTGGGTTTCGAAGCATACCGAGGCGAGAATGGCAGTAACTCCTTCGAAAGTATCGGCGGTTTGAGCGTTGTTATCGGTTTCAATGGCTTGACGGCTCTATCGATGTCTGTCTCCGACGTTCGCACTGTTTGAGAAGGGAGAGAATGGCAAACTCGCAGTTGCGCATCCGGTTCCACCTGCTTGGAGGACTCATGCACATGTCGCGGCTTGTCGGGGTCGCTTGTACTGCTCTTTACAGATACCGTATTCGCACTTCTCACAAATGGATTGCGTGGCTGGACGAAAACGTTCGCGTGCATTTTTTCCGGCGTAAACTCGGTCTCGGTCTCGGTCTTGGGTCGTTTGTTTGTAAATTGGTGCACCATTTCAGTAACAGCGTCTGAACTGCGCCTGTGCAAGCGGGCACGGTCGACTTTAAGGGGATGGCTTAGCGCCCGACTTGTCCAACGAGCAGTTGGCCACTTCTGTCGTGAATTTTCGACATTATCCGAGGGAGCACCTTGGGTATTGGGTGGTACAGGGATTTTGTAGGTATCCATAGCTTTCCACGGGGGCGGTGATCGAGCGATGGCCAACGGATCCAACTTACTATCTCTGAAAGGTTGTACCGCCTGTACGGACAGGGGGAAAATATTCTTCTTAGAATGCCTTTCACGCGCTGGCACGTCCTCATAGAACGAGGAAATATTGGAAACAAGGTCGGAGTGTGTTGGTCGGTCGACCAGAAAGGACGTAGGAACGACGGGGACGGCAGTTGCAGATACAGGTGACATAGATGAATGAAATGGCTCATTCTTAATCGGTTTCCGGGGAGGTGGAACGAATACCACGGTGCCCTCTGCGGATGAAATGGTCTGAATACTCGGCTGATGTGTATTTGAATAGCCGGCAGGGGCGGAGATCTTTAGATAAGAGGGGAGATGGTTGAGCTCATCAATATGTACGCGAAAGACCGACTCTAGAGGACAGGAGTAAAGCGATACGGGATCTGATGCAGTGAGGGCGACCTTCTCCAAGGTACAGAGGGCTAGGGAGAGAGGAGCCGGGTGAAAGAGAGATTTGTTGTCAGAGGGGCGGAACCCGAGGGAGGAGAGGTGTGCATTAACTGCAGTTGGGGTGCAACGAGTGTAGCGCAAGTCTGGAGGTGCTGTGTTGGGATTCGTCGGTACAAGGGAAAAGTGGATGGGGACAAACCGACTGCGGAGAGGAGCGGAAACATTTGAAGAGCAGAGAGGACATCATTATCGATGTTGGGGCAGCCGTGGAGAATGAGCAACCGGAGGCCCGAACTGCCGATCTTGATGGATTCATCGTTCGAGGATACGGCGAGGTTGCGTGCAAGAGTGGAGAGGGCATAGGAAGAGATAGAGCAACCATGGAGATCGAGGGCAAGTAGACGGTGAAGAGTGCGAATGTTGGCGATGTCGTTGTCGCGCAGATGAGTGCAATTTGGAAGGGAGAGGAGGGTGACGAGGGAGAAATCGGGCGAGTCTGGTATTTTTTGGAGGAGAGGGAGGGCGGGGTGTGAGAGGGGGATGTCGAGCTCGTGGAGATGAGGTGAGAGGGGATGGACGAGCTGGGCGAGGGCTGCCCAGAGACATGGGTCTCGAGTATGCTGAAGCGCGTCGAGGAGGGCAGGAGAAGCGGGGATGCGGTGGCGATGGAAATGGTGGAGCTGGTCGGGGAAGCGGGAAAGGGCGTTGATACAGAAGAAGGGAAGAGGAGGAACGAGGGCGGGCATGGCGAG
>JBBPKN010000847.1:0-26902 GCA_038089275.1 Pulveroboletus cf. rosaemariae | reverse complement strand
TTAGAGAGTGAATGATTAACTTGAACAGCATTTATAGCCTTTTAGCTTCAATTAAATATATAGTATATTGCATATTAGTGGGAATAATAAAAGATAGATGTCCACCAGTGGCTTTGGAAAGCTTAGAAAGGTATCTGGAATGGATTCTACTCATAGTAGAGTAATTGAAGCCAGTTGTACTAGAAATCTGGTGAGTAAATTAACTAAATTCCAGAAAAAAAGTAATATAAGTAATTTACTCTATAGAAGGGGATTTTATAATGGTAGTAGTAGAAATAAAGTGATATTGTTGTTTGTTTGTATCATTGAAGTCATTATGTACATCACTTAACCAATAGATTGTGTCAGAACATCTCAAAATATGTTAATTTCACATATTTTTATATTAGCAACAAAACTATTCCAATGAGTACTCTTGATTAATTGAAGTATATCTCATGAGCCTGTGAATTTAACCACATGACTTAGAGAGATGCATTTTAGCCAGGAGTAACAACTATATTTAGTCTTACCCAAGCTAAGCAAAATTCCCATGTGTAATTGTGGTGCACTTCATATACTGCATTGAGGTTAAACATTGGAATAGTTTTGTTGCTTAGTGTAAAAAGGGTTTTTAAAGTCACTGTATTAAACTTGTAAAAAAAAACAGTAAAAATTAAAGAAGATTTTTTGATAATGTAAGGTTATATTATAAAGTAACAACCAGCACTTCAAACTTTTTATGCTTTATACTTCCCAACTCACATGACCATGGGAACTACACTTCTAATATGGGATATATATTGAAAACCCTAATCTATGGTTTTTTTTTTCAAGTTTTCTCTTTCTCTTAGGTTTAAAGTCTAGAGTACAGAGTTAGGTCTCTGATCTAATCTTTTAATCTTATCTGATCTCAAGAATTACTAATTGGATCTGATCTATGGCAGATCTTCAGATAGATCTTCTTGGCCTCCTGACCTTGATCTTCTTTTTATATTCATTAACCCTAACCTTTCATTTTATATCTGTTCTCTTCTCTTCTATTTTTCCATATCTGCATGGTCTCCTGCCATATTCTTAATAAGCACACTCTATGCCCAGTTTTCTTTTATATATGAGTTTCCATACTAGTTAGCATAGCCTACATGGTCTGTACACTGTACTAGATAATATATAAAGGATATTCTTAGGTAGTCAAAACTCTCTAGTCTTGATCACTTGTAAAGTTTATTCTTTTTAGGACTCTCTACTCTTTTTGTCAGAAGTCAGCAGTCTCTTCTACTCAAGTCAAGCAAGTTTATCCACAAGTCCTTCTTTGGGAATCCTCCCTTCAGTTGTTCTCTATCTAGCCTCTTAGAATTAGATTTCCAGTATTTTTCCTCAGTTCTTAGTTCAGTTAGCCTTAGGGAATCCTGAGTCATAGCAGGTTATATAACTTGAAAAGAAGTAAAAGTGGCTTACAAAATTGATGGTTGAAATGGTTCTTAATACCAGAAAATATATGGCTAACTTGAACAGCATTCAAAATCTTCCAGCTTCAATTAGATAAATACCACCACTGGCTTTGAGAATGTTGGAAAGGTATCTGGAATGGAATATACTAATAGTAGAGTGATTGAGGTCAGTTATACTAGAAATCTGGTAAGTAGATTAACTAAATTCCAGAAAAAAAGTAATATAAATGATTTGCTCTGTAAAAGAGGATTTTATAATGGTGATAGTGGAAATAAAGTGATATTTTTGTTTGTTTGCACCATTAAAGTCATTATGTACATCAAATAACCAATAGATTATGTTAGAACATCTCAAAATATGTTAATTTCACATATTTTTATGTTAGCAACAAAACTATTACAATGAGTATTCTTGATTAATTGGAGTATATCTTATGAGCCTGTGAATTTAAGTACATGGCTTAGAGAGATAAATTGTAGCCAAGAGTGCCTACTATATTTAGTCTCACCAAAGCTAAGCAAAATTCCCACATGGGATTGTGGTATACTTCATACATTGCACTGAGGTTGAATATTGCAGCAGTTTTGTTGCTCACTGTAATTGCAGTGGTTTTCATGCACCAGATTGAAGCTAAATATTGGGCTGGTTTTTAAAGTCACTATAGGTAGTGCTGCTTCATAACACTTCATGCCCTATATCTAGATTAGGCATTAAAGTGCTTTTTGAAGTCACTGTAAAAAAGCTCAGGTAGTTTTGAAGACAAAGATAATTATATCAAGTACTAAAATACACAAATACACATTGATTACCAAAAGTAACAAAACTATTACATCCAGATCTTTGTTTTGCATTAGCAATGGTTGTGCAGAATTACATAATCCCAGAAGCAATCTTGTAGCCAAAATTGCAATGCATTTTACACACTACATTATAGTCAAACATTGCAACAGTTTTGTCAATCACTGTACACTTATCCCTAGATCTGCTGATTAGTGCCAGTGGACCAACTTCACACTTTGGCTGTCTTCTTCGAGTTAGTAACACGGGAAAAAAAATCAAAGTCACATCTTGCTTTTTGTCAACAGACATCCCCTGGTCACTCACAGGAATATTAACTTGGACACTCGTCGACTGAATTTCGGCGAGTGGTGTTGTCCTTTTCAGGCAAACTGGCGCATGGGGAAAATTCTCGAGGTGGTACCTCACCTTTGGTCAGTGAGAGTTTCTAGCCATTTGTCCAAATCCGATGGTTGAGGAAGCATGTGTTGACCGGAGCAGTGGTACGGTTCGGTCAGACATTATAAGCTATTGGCGAGAAAATAATAATATCGTTGTACTAGCGAACAAACTTGAACAATTAGAAATCTGAAAGTAGATCTACATTCAAACGCAACCGTACTTAGTACTTGTACGCTCTCCTCCCGAGAGCCATGATGCACGATGCATCACTGGCGGCGTAACCGTTTTAGTACTGCCATCTGATCCAAGTTAACAGCACAATACTGAGGACCCGTTACTCGTCCGCTTTACCAACGCATGACCCTCAGAAAATACGAAAATGCACGGTCGTCCGTGTCACCAGGGAACATCGATGAAAAGCACGATAACATCACAGACAGAAGGGAATTCGAGGAACTTGTTCGGTGTACGGCGGTAGGTGAGATTTCAGAGTATGCAGTCACGATCGAGGGCGAAGAACGGACGACGTGGTTCGTTTGGCTCCTCGTTTGTTGTTGCACCATTTCTGGTTTGCTCTTCGGTTAGTCCGAGGCGGGGGGGCATAGACGCGTACTGTTCGCTAATAGACTTGCACATTCTTAGGCTATGATACCGGCATCATCTCTGGCACGCTCGTGACGATCAAGGGTGATTTGGGACCTGCCGTCCTCTCAAACGAGCAAAAGGTGGGCATCCTCTCTTTTGTGTTGTTGATCCTACTTAATATTCTGCTCTACGATATCTCCGCAGGAATTCATCACCTCAGCGACAACATTGGGTGCTCTCCTGGGTGGCTTAGTCGCAGGTATCACGTCAGATTGGACAGGTCGCCGACTTGTTCTTGGTATTGCAGATGCCATCTTCATTGGTGGCGCTATTGGACAAGCCGTCTGTCATACCGTGTGGAGTATGGTGAGCTTCCCCTTGCATCTTTCCGTGTCACACACAGCATGGCTCATGTTTCCGTCCTGTACAGATTGGTGGCCGTTTCTTGATTGGTATCGGCGTGGGCCTTGCATCCTGCATAGCTCCACTCTATATCCAAGAGCTCTCCCCGACGCGTCTCCGAGGCCGGATGGTGGTCCTCAATGTCGTTATGATCACCCTCGGGCAGGTTATTGCATACGGTATTGACGCGGGCTTTACCAGTGTAAGTAGTGGTTGGCGGTGGATGGTTGGGTTGAGCGCGGTGCCCGCTGGATTGCAACTCGCTGTATTGGCGTTCCTACCTGAATCACGTGAGTGTTTGATACCCCGCAGTGGGTAGCTGCATGTCGCACTGACGATGAACGCCAACTTTTCTGGATAGCACGTATCCTGGTACGCAGAGGGAGTATACAGGCTGCTTATAGGGTCCTTGCTCGCGTGTATACGACAGCTACCCCGGAACAAGTTGAGCGCAAGGTGAATGGTCCCGCGAACGAGCTCAATTGTTTGATGCATGTCGTTGTCCTAGCTCAGCGTCCTCCGTGCGAGCGTTCGACAAAGCATCGAGATCGTCAACTCGACCACCTTTTCACAACGACTCAGTTCTATGCTCAGGAATCCAGCTAACCGTCGTGCTTTGAGTACGTTTTTCGGCTTGCTCTGCATCTACTAGGCCCTCGACTTAACTTATGTCCCATTCCCGAAAAAGTCGTTGCTTGCGGCATGCAAGCATTTCAGCAATTATGTGGATTTAATACGCTTATGTATTACTCGGCGTCGCTTTTCCAGCAGATTGGATTTAATCACCCAACGGCGATTGGACTTATCATTTCCGGGACCAACTTTTTGTTCACGATAGTCGCACTCAAGTTCATTTTTTGGGTTTGACCCTATAGTGATCGTGCTTATAGTGCCCTTATAGGTGGATCGATACCGTGGGTAGGAGACGGATCATGTTGTGGTCTGCCCCTGGGATGATCATCGGCTTGACCATGGCTGCCGTTGCATTCCACTGTACGTGTTCGCGTTCACACGGTATTTGGACTCGAACCCATGTCGACGTGCTATTTTTTTCTCCTAGTCATGACCAGACACACAGGCGACGTACTTGTCACTGGTCAACACTATTCACAAGTCTGGTCTGCGATCGTATTGTTGTCGATGATCATTTTCGTTGCGTCATATGCAAGCGGATTAGGAAATGTGCCCTGGCAGCAAGGTGAACTCTTTGGACTCGAAGGTACATGACTTGTTTGTTCGTGTCCGTTTGCTGATCCCCTCACCTCTTATGCGCCGTATTCTTCCATCCCTTCACTTGACCCCCCCTTCTGCAAATCTGCACCGGCATTCCACCGCTCTCCAGTCCGCGGCATCGGCACCTCCCTTGCGACAGCCACCAACTGGGGTGCCAACCTCATCATCAACTCGACCTACCTCTCACTAATGGCCCAAATTACTCCCTCAGGAGCATTCGGATTCTACGCTGGGCTTTGTCTCCTCGGATTTATCTTTTGCATTTTTTGTTTTCCAGAGACAGCCGGGTTGAGCCTGGAGGAGGTGAGGTGGGTGTTTGAAGATGGGTTTGGGATTCGGCGGAGTAGGCAATTGAGGGAAACAAAGCGGGCGATTAAGGCAGGGCTAGCGAGTGAGAGCAGGAGTCAAGGGAAGGAGAAGGAGAAGGAGAAGGAGAAAGATCAGGGATAGGGACAAGAAAAGGTGTAAAAAAAAACGTGTCGATACTGGCGAATGACTTGATAGGAAAACGAGCCATCGAAATTACGACGCTGCAGATGTGGTTGTTGGATCACAGTACGGGACTAGTGATAGCAGGGGCTTACTCTTCTCATATGGAGCTCCTGTGCCTGAGAGCACTTTGTCGGCTTGCGTCGCATGGCTCTTTGGAATTGGAACACGCTTGCGAAACAACTGGGGTGAACGTTCGGGCCTGTTTCCAGCGTTGAACACGGATGGGCAAGTATGACTTGCGCTTCTCTTTCAGTGAACCACACTTGATCCCTCGCAGTAGTCTTCAATCCGATACGTCACCCAACCAACGGAGAACAACAGCAGTCAATCCACCGCCGTCGTTGGCCTCCAACCAACCTCGGCGAACGGTACACTTTTCAGTTTGCCCAATGCCCAAGGTGAATGTATTGGAGTTTGCACTTCAGTATAATCGACTCGGCTTTCTGGCGTTATGCCACGTCCTGAAGACGTGATTTGCAGTCCGATCGGACAGAGTTTTGGTGTTCATGAAGGGAGACTTTATATGTATCAAGTCACATCGTGTCAAAGTGTCGCTTGTAACCAGCCTACACGGCCAATTGACAAACGTATGAAACTGGCCAGGGTTGGAAAACATTCGCAGGGTATGTGGTACGCACCCGTCCGTAAAACATACATTTATCAGGCCTATATCTCACCTTGAGTATATGAGAGGTACGTTTACGGAGTGTTAGTTGGATACCCGGCGGGTGTGTGCCGTGCACGAAGCTCAGAGTGGTTGCATACCAATGGGATGCATCCGTGCTCTGTGGTCTCAATTTTGGAAAAGCAAAGATGCATTGTCCTGGTACCCCCATTCCGTCGCCCCGAGGCTGAAGAAGTGGGAAGCGAGGTAATACAGACGACTCGCTAAACGTGCTCCGACGAGTGGTAGACTCACTTCCAGGTTTAACGCCACTGGTTGTGCCTTGAAGGGCATAACGATGCATCGTGTCCAAGATGTTCGCTAGCAGGAATATCGAGTCCCATCGGGAAGTAGAAAAACGGTCTCAGTTGGTCAAAAACACGTCCTGACCAATCTAGCCAAGGCTACTGGTTCATTGATGCCTGATGGGCGTGGCTTGGCCAAACCAATATTCTCCAAACGCTCTCCGGTAAGGGCTGGCCATAAGAAGAGTGGAACGGACTAGACGGGAGCACATTGACAAGTAATTACGGTTTACATGGGAATCTTGTACAGCTGCGCTATAAATTGACGTGGGGAGTGAGTTCCGTCATAATGCGACTTGTGCCCCCTCTGTTTGTCTATCTTTCACTAAGTCCATTCCTATTGCCACGTCACAATGTCGCACGACGACGGCGACATGGGGCTCTGAGCAAGACACATACGTTCTCGTAAGTGCCCGCATTCATAAGAATGCACTGCATATCACCCAAGGAATTCATCTGCATTTTGAATTTCGGTTCCCCGATCCATCGATAACCATGAATAGACCCCTATTCCTTTGTCGCCCTCCAAAACGCAGCTTTGTATATGTATCCGAGCATAGACTGATCGTTATTCGTATAACTTGTTTCGATCGTCCGTTCGTCCTGACAATTAAGGTCAGCCGAACCGATGCACATACATCGTAACATTAGCAGTCCGGCTCATAGGAAGACCGAACGTTGCCTGTCGAAGCAAGAGACTCACAATCAGCTGGAAACCCATGTTGCGTACCAACGCTTTCACTTCTTCCAGATCTAATTCTATTGACGGGTCATTGGTGTTGTTGTTTTCGAAGTGCCACAACAACGGGCCTTGAACGCAACATGAGGTGTTTAAATTAACGAAAAACAAGGCATATTGACCAGGATACCCACCAAGGTTGATCCAAACGCCACCCGGGGCAAGGATGCGATGAATGATACGGAGGTAATTTACAATGTTCTTGGCCTGAGATCAAGGGCTAAGTCGAACTGTGACTCGGCTCAGGTCGGGATGACTCTTACGGTATCGATAAAGAAACAGGTGAGTACGGCGTCCCATTGTCCAGCTTGAGGTTCACTCTCATCCGTTTCTTCAGCACCATATATCTCTTCAAAGTCACCTAGAGTGGAGCTGTGGCAAGGAAAGATAGACGGACGAAGGTGGGTACGTACCAGCTACCAAAGAAAAGTCGGATCCGGGTGGTAGATCAGACGGGAGGACGTCGGGAATTTTTACAGGTCGAAGCAGGGCGTTCTTGGAAGGGACATTAGAAAACGAGTGAATGTATGGATATATGGTGTGTTGCTCGATCGACTCGGTCCTTGAGCACGGGTCAGGTAAAGTCGTTGTAGCAAACGCGGAAACACACTTATTGAGGATGAAGTAAGAGGAGAGGAGCATGTAGTGAGAAAATTCGTTTCCTTGACAAGCGAAACCTAGTGGTCAAGATCAGTACTGCACCCCGACTTCGCATAGCAGGTCCCCTCAACCAAGCTTCGCTATATCATATGCCAATCTCCCCAGACCTGTTCCGGGGACAAGAACCCGGATTGTTCGCCTGAAGTATTCAAGTCAACTACCAGTTGGACTTCACAAGCATGAACTGACCTATCTCGACCCTCGAAGTGCTCCTTGAGCGCCATTTTCATCGGTTCATAACACAGATCACGCTCAATTTTTCCCTGGCGATGCATCGGTGACGGAGGGCATAGAAATGCTAAATCACAGAAACACGCACATCCTCACTCCAATCTCGAACGAACTGTTTGAGCGTGCTTCTCAACTTGTCCATGTCAAAGTCTGTGGGTTTGTACTTTCCCTGACCTCGTTGGTACGGTTTCCTCGGATCCAGTGTTTTCGCATCATCAGGGGAGCCGTGTAATTGATCATGTGCGTTCGGTTCGTCTTTGCCTGAAAAAGACCGATCATAGGATAGCACGAGGTTTGTTCCAAAACCATCCTACCTCGGTTATGGGGTCCCGATGACCGTTGCAAAGGAAGTTCTAAATCCTCTGGTATCACATCTCCCGCTACTCCTGTTTCCTCTCCCTCAGTCAAGCCATGTCCAAATATTTCTGGATTCGCAATGATTTTATCCAGAAACTGGGCATTGGCGTGAATGGCCATGTCAATCTCCCGGAGCTTGCTTCTGTAGCCTATCGAGTCAAGACATGCCTGGTCGGTGAGTGGAAGTGTGTAAAGATCCATTCTACGGCGATTGTTGGCAGTCAACTGCGAGCGATCAAGGGAGGAAGCAAGTCCGGAATGTCAGTACGTCAGTAAAGCGGACGGTGCATGATAAGGTCAATTACCGAGTACCGAGCATATTGTTGAAATGTAGAAACTACATTTGAAAAGTGAAGTTTTTCTTCGTGTATATCTTCTTCAGAGAACTGAGGTGACATTGTACGGCGTTTGAAGACGAGCTGGGTTCGGGCTGAGGCTGTCGGATCGGGCCACGTGGATTTGTCTATTTCTAACGCTCTTGCCAAACAAACACTCGTCACTTTCCTCACATACCATTAACACCGCATCACCATGGTACGTGTATATCTTGATTTGGGAGATCAGTGCATCCTAATAACCCACCGTAGGCACGTAACGAAGAAAAGGCGCAGTCCATGCTCTATCGCTTCCGCGAAGCTCAAGCGGCTGAGCTGGGCCTCGGTACCCGCGCAGACAGACGGCCAAAGATGGCCAGCGCATGCAAAAGCTTGCGTGAATGCGAACGTTGGCGAGGTGAGATTCTTCGTGAGATAAGTAGAAAAGTGTCCAAGATTCAGGATGGTGCGTCTTTCCCCCTCGTTTCGGCTCAGCGTCGTCCCGCTCATGACACCCGACATCGGCATTGCCTTAAACTTGTGTAGCCGGTCTGACTGACTACGAGGTACGGGATTTGAACGACGAAATAAACAAGCTGTTGCGCGAAAAACGACATTGGGAAAACCAAATCATCGCTCTTGGAGGTGCGAACTATAGGCGAAATGTCGCCATGCTCGATGACGATGGCAAGGAAGTACCCGGAACCAAGGGATACAAGTCCGTCCTATATCCCATCTCCTTATCTCACTCTGCTCACCCGCTTATGGTTGATTAGGTACTTTGGTCGTGCCAAAGAACTTCCCGGTGTCCGCGAACTCTTCCAAAGTCGGAAAAAAGAGGAAGAAGAAGAAAATCAAGCCTTGGCATATTACAGAAAGTTTATGCATCAAGGGCCAGCCTACTTTGGGGATTTGGATGAGACGCAACTAGGAAATGAATTGATCGAGTATGAGAGAGTGGCGGAGGAGGCGGAGTGGCGGGAGGCACAACTACGCATTCGCGAGATACTTGAGATCTCGGAGGATGATCCCGTGCCTGACCTTCCCCGTGGCCCTGGACGGTCTACAGATACTGCTCCGTCTGATTCACGGCCTATCGACACCCCACCCAATGGTGCAAAGCGCAAAGCCAATGATGATGACACTGCGACAGAAGAGAATGACTCCTCACCCGAAAGCATCAAACGATCAAAGATAGACTTGGTCCAACAACCGGTCACAGCAACCCCTACACCGAACTCGATGCAGGCTCACGCCCAGTTGGCAGCGTCGTACGTCCCATTCCTCTTACCAGAGGACCTCTTACCGCCGAAATTACCAACAAGAGGAGAAATGGAGGGCGTGCTACTCAAACTACAGAAGGAGGCATTGGTGAACGAGTATTTTGGGAGCTCGTAGCTGTAATTTATATATCTGTTGTACCCGCCGCAGATCTTCATTTGCATGCCTGTTACGTCGAATGCTATGGAGGGGAATTAAGGCAATGTTTCCATTTCAAACGAGCTCTCCCAAGACCATGGGAGATTCGAGGAGGTTCTGTACTTGATCCCGTCTTGACTTGGGGCTTCTAACGACCAAGTCTGCTTGTTGTCTGCGCCAGACGATCCAATCAGTGCTTGTCCAAGCAGGTCCATGAAACTGCTCTTGAACTCACAATCGCATTCGTAAGAGTAGTTTACGATTCGTGCTCTGAATGTCTGCCGCCGTTTTCATGGCATGCTCAAACAGCTCCGCGCGATGGTCAGTCTTGTTCGCTTTCAAAATCTGTGAAGGGTGTAATGTGTCGTGTCAGCCTGCCTTGTCTGTGATCCACGAATCATTACCTTGTTCTGACTGTCTACACGTCCCTGAATCTGGCCTCTTTGAATGAGGGCGACGACTTCTCGCTCGACTTCTTCAATACCCCAACCAAATGCCGATGCCATGCGGTCAAGGCGAATCGTTTCGAACGGCTGGAAGTAGAGTACGACAGCTGTTTGCCTCAAATGCTGAGTGACATCGTTCACGTGGACACCAAGGTGTATATCTATATAGTGTCTTGTCTATTTCGAATTATGTCACGATATTTCACAGCGGGTAATGGAAAGATGAGACCTCACCGAGTATCTGGAGAGAATATCGAGTGTTGTTTTAAAATTGCTAGACATGTATGCTTCTATGAGGTCGCGAACATATGGTTCTTGTTCTATGTATGCGGAGAAAATAGGGTTTCGGAGTAGTTGTGCTTTGATAGCAGAACGAGAGAGGCTCGCAAGAGCACAAAGTGTGCCATAGATAGCAATATCACCTGGAGCAACGAGCTGTACGGGTCAAGGCAATCAGTCATTGTGTAATCTGCCAGAATCAATCAGGATCGGCACCTACCTTCCCGATCCAATCGCCAAGTTGTTCGGGAGGGCCGAGTCGCAGGAATAACGAGGCCGCCTTCTCGTAATTACCCTGTCCAAGGTGCGATAGAGCCATGGAGAAATCAAGCTTTGATTGCACCTGCTCGCGCTCAGGGCTCGATTTCTTGGACGTGGACTGTGCTGAGGCGGCGGTTGTACCACTCTCTGCACTACTAGCCGTTGCTGCAACTGTGCTCTCCAAGGCCCCGTCCGCCTTGTAAATGTAGGAGGATATATGTGTATAGTTACGTTGCTCGATCACGAACTACAGACGGGGTCGATTGTCCCCATGAGCTGGCAAAGCTTTGACAGCCTCCACGTACCTCCAGAACAGAAAGACACATGTCCAATACATGCTTACTCGTGGAACAGAATTCGCGCGACTTCGTGAAATGCTTCAATGCCGAGGCGAAGTCGCCAGTGGCACGATAATGTTCTCCGAGATCTCTGTGTGCCATCTTCTCCGTCATGAACAACCGTCTTATTACACTCACACTCACAGACGGACAAAAGGAAAGACGGACCACGCACCCGTATGCTTTCCTTGATCATGTTGTTCGTATACGTCTTGAGCTCGACTTCCAACTTCGTCCGCTCCGCTATATTCCTCTTGGTCACCTCCTCGATCCAGGCGGTATCCACGACCACGACATCGCAGGCAGGTGGCAATCCCTGACCCTCGGGCAATGTTGTGACACTTGCATACGCAGACAAGGCAGCCTGTACGAGCGACGGGTCGCGGAGACGGTAGATGTGGCTGAAGGCAAGTTTTAATGCTTGTGAGGCAACGGAGGGGCAGCAAGTGGCGACGTTAATGAGTCTGTCCACCGCAGTACGACCTATGCACGGTAGGTGAATGGTCCCTGCGAACGTGGTGGTAACCCTACCGGAATAGCTGGATATGTAGGCGTCGAGATCAAAGGGATGGGCATCGTCGACAGGGCGTGCGAGACGTCGTCGCGACTGTTGTGTCGTGAACTGGTTTGCAACCTCAGGATCGATCGGGTCGATGTCCATCATGTTGTAGTCAATACAAAGACGCAATGATTGTCAGGAGTGTCTGATGCCAAGCGCTGTGAATGTGTTGCATTGCAAAAGAGTCAGTGTTGCGGGGCACTTGGCACAGTTGGTAGCGCGCACGCTTCGCATCAAAGATTGCGTGAGGTCGTGGGTTCAACTCCCACAGTGTCCATATGTTTTTTGCAATTTTAGGGGAACAAAGACAGGGTCAGCTGAAGGTGCATTACTGAGTCCTTCATGCGGCCAGTGTGTATAGTATTTAATGTAACTACTCGAACCGTTTCCATGCATGCTTCTCGTACTCTATTGGTTTCGCTTTACGCCTCGTCGGCCTTCAGGGCCGCCTCTTAGTGTGAGCTCACGGGCGAAGAATCAATCACTTACAGTACACGAATGCGTGGTTCAATTAATGCGCGTTGTTGGAGGCCGACAAAGCGGTCGCGAAACAAGTTTCCTTCGGGCTATGGAACTTAACGTCAACCAAGAACTCTTATGATCTCCAGCAACATACCTTGAGATTCCTGAGGTTCTCGCTGAGATCTTCCCCGATCTGTACCTCAATCTCGTTTTCGGGAATTTGGTGCTTTCCAAGTCGTTGACCAGCAAGGCCTTTTCGTAGCTTTAGCCGACGCGCAAGTTGTCGTGCTAGGCGAGCTTGTCGATGGGAATCCGCAAGCTTGGAGAGATCAGAACGGATCCCCTTAACCTGATTGATCGAGTTGAGGAGGCGTTGTCGAAGGCCCTTCTCGGCCAATGCATGTCTCTGCGATCATCTACCCCGTCAATCACGATCACTACCCGGGTCGTCTTCTAGGCGTACCTCTGCTTTCTGCCTAGCTATACGAGAAATCTGTTGTTTGGTTTTCCTCGCAGGCAGTCTTCTGGGTACTACAGAAGATGTGTCAGCAATTATTTCTTCGTTGTCCATGATCTCGTCAATGGCCATCCCAGCGGGGATACCCTCTGTAACGTCGTTTGCGGCGAAATCGCGCGCTTGATTGATCTTCTTTCGAGCCTCCAAAATGTGATCAGCCTCATCTTGTCTCCGTTGCCCGACTCGGTAAGCTTCCATGAGGAGCGCTTCGTGAGCCTGTACTGGTGGATTATAAGAGGCACCTGGATGAGGAATAGACACCGCAGGCAGGTCGATTACATCTCGCGGGTGGCCAAGGTTTGGTTTCTGGCGTTACATAGATAAACCAAGGTTGTGACCTGATGGCCGGTGGGGATATCTTACCTTGACTGTGCGCTTTTGAACTGTCTCTAGCCCGTCTGGCACGATTTCTTCGACAGCCGGTACCTCCCATAGATCATGCCCTCCACTATGTTTGACAGCATAGGAGACGTCAATGGGTGCACTCCCCGCGCCGAATTCGGTCGGATCCATGACAGCATTCAACGGACCCTTTCGGGGGCGCTTCGCAATCCGTAACAGTCTCTCTTTATCTGCGCGGGAAACTCTTGACGTAGGCGATTTTGTTGCGCGCGATACGACAGCAGGGACAGCGGACCGTTGCGAGAGAATTTTAGTAGACGTCAACTGCTGTTTCAAGTATCGAGGCAGCGATTTTCGAACTGTAGAAATGAACGGTTGAGTTCGTACGATCAACCTCGAGAACGATCGGAGAACATACCTTGCTCGTTGCCCTGGGTATCGACTACGAACAGTTGTTCGTCTGTCTGTTTTTGCAATGTCGAGCTGCGTGACACACGGCGCATCAACGATATAGGCGTAGAATGTGACGACATCTCTGTATTTTGCTCACCCGACGACCCGTTCCTCCGCTCGAAGGCTCTCCAGTCCTTCCTCGACATTTTGGATATCAATGTTCTTTCTCCATGCCCGTTTTCCTTTGCGACTCGACTGTAACAGCTGGGAAGGCGCGCCAAGCGTGGACCTCTTGACTGGTTTTGCCGCCTTTGATGAGGGTTTGGAGGAACTTGTAGGTGTAGTCGTGCGCATATCAGCTAAAACCACAGTGTCTAGCTTCTTCACTGGTATTGGTCTGGAAGAATAACACCAAGTTTGGAAATAGTTATGCCACCGACGAAAACATCCGAGGATGGTAAGTAAACGTACAAATACGAGGTTCTCAAGCTTCCGCCAGTAGAGTAATTGCTTTGTTCGCTCGAGCTTCAAGCACAGTATTAATTCGGCAGGTAGGTGTGCCGTGCAAAATAAATAACAGTACCCTTGTCCGTCCAGCCGAATCCATGTTTACCAGATGAGTTTTACTTGACCCCACAATTTAAGAATTTTTTTTTTCATTCCTATGCCCGCTGTGAGCGCGAGTGGCACTGAGCAAATCAATGTGCTCCCACTGCGTGGTATATTGATGTCGAGCTTCGACGGGCAGATAATGAGACGTTAGTCACGAACTTCTGTTAGTCACAGATTGCAAATCTGTGAATGAGTTCGGGGTGTCAAGCTCTAGGTTACAGAATCCACACCAGTTAAGACGACATCGAATGAAAGCTATGTACTGTAACGAGTATATATACAAGTCAATAGTCCCAGAATTGAACTTGAAATTTATAAAAAGGTTTTGATATCCTGGAAATGCAAATCAGCTGCAAGTAACGAGTGTCATACCTTGGTGCTGTCTGGGAGAGAGGACATCTCGTGAAGTTCTACATCATGTTCTACGTTTGAATGCTGGCGCCACCTGCCAGTGATCTGAGTTGATACACTGGCATTACTTTCTCCTGCCGTGGACGCTTCTGAGACAACGATACTCTGATAGAGTCCGACCCTGACCACGATTAAGAGTGGTGTCAGGACCTGATAAGATGACTAAACTCAGTATAAAAGGGAAGGGTAGCAAGCGAGCTCGACTCACAGCCAGCTGAGAAGCAACGTCGAGTGATGGAATCACGTATGGAAAAGGGTTTCCATTCTCAGATAGATAAAGAGCCAA
The DNA here is from genome assembly GCA_038089275.1 of Pulveroboletus cf. rosaemariae. Lineage (NCBI taxonomy): Eukaryota > Fungi > Basidiomycota > Agaricomycetes > Boletales > Boletaceae > Pulveroboletus > Pulveroboletus cf. rosaemariae. Next base: position 11,982 of record JBBPKN010000847.1, on the reverse strand, counting down.
CAAAACGATCGTCGTGCTGGAGAAAATGGCACCCGATTCTATAGCAATGCATATGGAATACGAATAAGGGTTGCCCGAGGTGTGAGTAACGCGATAGGGAGTGACCTTTCGGCCCGCCCGCCAGAGGCGCGTAACAATAGTCAATGTGGCAGACACGTTGATGACCAGGTCCAACACCCATGACATTATAGTGAGGGAAATAAGCCTATGCAAGTTGGTACTTGGAATCGCGAACAAGATAGCGTCTGCGTAAGCCATTCCTGGTAGGGAGTTCGTAAGCTGCTTAGAGATAAAATAGTCCGCAAACCAAAGCACGCCAAGTCCAAGAGTACCTGGACCAGGGGAAACCTTAGGGGGCTTGGGCGGAAGCAGTCTTTCAAGCAAGTTACTTACAAAAAGTATGGGGATCTTCCAATTACGATCAAAAACAATGTAAAGACGCCAGATCTTACCAACTTATGTGAGCTTGAATCATGAAGGTGCGGCCCCCTTAAACTCACCAGGACAATGTCTTGTACGAACGTCTTCTCCCACACATTAACATAGTTACCAATAGACAGTGGCGTGGTCGTACCAGAGTGACAAAAAGCACATTTTTCAATGTGCGTATTGGGTTTGTGTAATTGATGAAATAGAGTGTAGCGTAATTTGACATTCCCGGGGGGACATCGATGAATGCCTCCAGAAGTTGTCGCAGGGATGCTCCCACATAGATGGAGCACAAAATGAAGAGGAAAGTAGATGTTAACACGAGAACCCTGGTAGAATGAGAGTACATCCCAGGCCAACAAAGGACAATGAACTCACCATCTTCTGGAAATTTTCTTGCCCTTCGGGATGAGCAAATACATACACAGGCCATACAGCATGCAACTGCGAGTTTGATTTCAAAAATCCAAATTGTTTGAGTTATTTAGGACAAGAAACGTACTTCAACCCTACGTCGCAGTGGTCTTCAGCCAGTCTACTCTCAAGAGTTCGCAGTGCATACCATAGAGCATTGTGCCAATCCAGATGGAGATCAACGATATTTCACCCACATGGGGAAGGGAATCTGTGGTGGTTGCCATAAAGTTGAAGGGTATGTAAGTAGCGGGGAAGGTGTGTGTATCGAATGCTTGATATCTTTTTGAATATCAGCAAAATCCTGGTAACTGAGTGACGGCAAAGCAATGAAATGAAGGGGTCACCAGACACGACGCAATGGTGCACTATGCCTTAATTAATGTGGGTTACGTGACGCATCTACCTGACTTGTCTTTTTGGTATGCCAGCCTTATGGTCTTCATTTTGGATTGAGAAAATTCGGTGAACGTAATAAATGCACAATATGGTGGAAATAATGAGGCTAGTGGAGGTCGAGTACTTGCTTCATTGATGAGTACAGCTTCGACGTGCATACTTTTTTTTCTGTCCCGCTTGCGTCTACTTCCGAGAGAAGTATTGATGGTGTGATTCTGGTCCAAACGACGTACCAAATGAAGCCCTTATCGGGATTTCAGAAAGGTACAGCACAACGATTGGATAAGAAACCGCTTGTGTGACCGCTCCCTAATCGAGTATTTAATTTCTACGCTTGCATCATATAGTCCGCCCTCGGACCACAAATCTTCATTCCTACTCCTTCGGTCGACTTGTTTCCAGCTCTCCGGAATTCAAGTTGGTCGTATTCAGCTTCGCTTTAGTCGTGGATGGGGTGCTCAGAAACTATAGCCGAGTCCAATAATGCAAGAGGGCAAAAATGAAGTCTTCGGGGTCCAGTAGTGGGAGCTAGCATAATAAATGAGGCTTACCAATTGCATTGGTCACTTGCAGACCTAGCACGCAAACCATCGGGGATTAGGGACTGCTGACATAGTGGCAGTCCTAATGGAGGACTAAGCGGCTATTGAGTAACAGAAAGCCCATATACGTCACTGAGCGCCGTGAAACATCGGTTTAGAACACTTACGAATGTGCTGAGAGCACCGCGCAGCAGCACTGGTCAGCGCAATCATCACAATCAAGATTTTACGGCTGGATGTAAGGCACCCGTAAAAAACTGGTGCAAAGAGAGTTACCATATAACATACAGGAAACAAGTTTTAATTGCACTGTCACGCTTCCCAAGACGAATGAAGTTCATTGTGCTGGTCGGACAGTAACACAAATCGAGGCGAGGTGAATGCATGTGGTGTTTTTCTCTCTCATCAGGGGCCCAAAAATATAAAAATGTAAGTAGGCGCAAACCTTTATCGGATATTGGATGCTTCTGTGCATGTGTGTCGCATCGCAGAGTGGCAGCCTTGCCTTGGGTCTTACCGTACTCCTCCCGCGCCGATCGGAAGCCCTTTCCGTCAAGCCCGCAGTACGCTTGTGTTAGTACTTAGGTAATCAGGCATATCTGTGACAATTAATGTTAATTGCGCACGTTCTAGAAGTTCCCGCCCACCCTTGCTTGGCGATGACAACCACCGCAAAGGTTATCCTAATCGAGAGAGCACAAGTTCACCAGTCATGTGGACCATCTATGCGAGCGATAGAATGGGTCCTATAGTACAAGGAAGAGATCATGCGCCAGCAATCGCCCGGTGTATTGGAGCATACCGGCTATGTGTCGCATATATGCCCCGCCATCTCGGGCCAGCCCTCAATATCTATCAAGGTACCACGGGAGTTTGTAAATCCCCTTGTCGATCACTCCCAGTCATGCAATGCCCCAGAGTTGAATTGAGAGGGGAAGGCATGAAACACGACGTGCACTCGAACACCAGGAGGTGTCGGTCAACAAGCGATCCGCCCTCATTGTCGTCAGTTATACGGACCAATGCAGGGAGTATCTTGATCGAGTGCATGAGACCGCGGGTAATGAAAGCGGTGTCTGCCACTTGCAAAAAGTCGGACAGGTTTATTCTGAGAAAAAGATGCGGCGGATTCATGATGCTGGCGCTGAACAGATATCGAGTGTCATCTCGCGGAGTCTGACTAGACAAAGCCGCACGAGTGTCGGGAAATGGTTTATCATGGGGTGAGTAAGCAATTCCCACGGTAAAATTCCCTTTATCAACGCGGGAACGTAAAAATTTTCGCATTGTGGGTTGCTGCCACGACGAGACCATCTGCCCCATCCAAGAACAAAGCACGGATCCCGAGGAAAGGTAACATTGTGTCCCGCGAGCACGCCGCCATACCTTATTCTTCCTCTTAGAAGCCAACAACTGCGTGTTATCGATGAGGATACTATCATTAAGCGGTACGTAGTAGCTCGAAGGAGCGATTATCCTGATTATTGAGAATTCGATTATAGTGTCTGACACTGTTCTCTCCTGTGACGCCGCAGTTGTATCTTACCCGATCTTCTCGTGGACAGGATTGGCGTTCGCGTGTCCCACACACTATCCACTTCGCTGAATAATGTGTGAGACTCGCGAAGGTACAACCGTGGGATGCATAGGTGCATGAAATAGTCCTTGACATTGTCAATGCAGATTAAGTGATCACGGTTGGACCTGCCAGAACTTGACTTGACTGGATTTCCTACCAGGGCTGCATTGTTTCTCATGCTGACACCCTGCATTGAGCATTGACACCCAAAGAAGGGCCCAAATATTCAGCCCCTGAGCAGCATTACCTGACACTCATGTAGTAGAATATACATTATCTACATTGAAGGGTTCCTTATGATATCTGTGTCTAGTGACAACACTGGGGGCAAGAAGGTACACCCATAATCTATTTTGCTCGATCGGAAAACTCGATTGTAGGGGCGCTTGTGCCCTCTGCCAGAAACTCAATGTCTTTTTTCACAAAATGTTTACTGAAGTGCAGAGAACCCGACAAGATGACTTACCATTGATCGGATCTCTACCGCTCTTATGCAGGGACGGTTGCTAACCCGTTTATTGTGGTAATTTGTCGCATTGGGCACACAATAGGTTTGCCAACTTCAATACCGCACTGCATCCTCCCAATGGCTCAGCGTCCTTGCTCAGTGATCTGGTGGACTATGGCTAATCGTGGGGTTATCGATATTGGTTTCGTGTGAGCTGGCATTGATGTACCCCGCTGATCAATCTCGGTTTTATCAGCCGTGCTTACATGGCGTCTCCGTCCGGGTATTCCTCGCAGTCGTGTTCTGGCATTTTTATGCAGATACACATGATACAGTCTATCCGTAGTAAACGTGGCAACTTTACGTTGTGTATCCAGGAGTATTTTCCAGCATCAACGAGGATTGTATGGGTGCAACTATTCAAGCCTAAGCCGTCGAGCCTGAACAAATCTAGTCATGACTTACGGATGAGTGGCGATTCAGGAAGCACACACATTCATCTAATAAGCCCCCGTGTTCACATAAAGTTCTCACAAAGTTAGGTTGGACGGCCCATCACCTTCCCAGCTTCCTGCGAGAATGGCTGCCATGAGTGAGGGTCGTTTGAGGATGGCTGCAGGCCAGTGTGTGTTGGAATTCCTTATTCCCATCAGTGACTTTCCTAGCCATTGGATTCACCATTTCCATCTCTATCCGTTTACTCATCCAACCTCACTCTTATTCGTCTTATGTAATCACGGCAGTCTTGACGCGATGTTTTTTGCTTAACTGCACCTCAGTGTTCGATGATACGAAACTGAGGTGAGATAGTCTTCTCTTATAACTTTACCATTCACACACTAATTAGTATCTACAAGGCCCACTTATGTTTAGGTTAGTTTCCTGGGAGAATACAAGTGTTCGTTCATACGAAACTGAGGCCCACTTGTGTTTAGTGCACTACCCCCAAAGCGCTCTTTCACAACAGTGTGTACGAGTAAGTGCTCTCCCTTGATGAACGATCTAATGTGGTGTGTCTAGCAATGTCGTCTTAGCGAGCGATCTAGAAGCCCGTTTTGAAGAAACAGGGCCGTTTTCCCTCAAGTTTTTATATGGAGATTTGTCAGACATTATGGCATAAACCATCTGCAAAAGACTGTTGAACCCAGTAATGTGAAAAAAAACCAACTTACTTCTGGCAGTGAACAAGGTTCTGCAGGCCCAAAGCAACCTGGCCCGGTGCATGTTATTCCAACCATTATGTATCATGTCGTGCTGAATTATATCTTGTTAGACACAGCAAGCGAACCATCCTTCTTCGCCTACTGTGCCCTGGTCCTTCAACTGGAGAAACTGTATGACGTACATAGTCTTGGGCCTGGTTCGTTGCCATTCGAGAACGGCAGAGCGCCTGGTGTATGCAAGCACCGGCTGGGAAGGGGCTCCATCAATGGGCATACCACCAAGGGAGAGAAGGTTCTTGGAACTGAGGTGCTAGAAGTGACCATCATAACTCAATTTGCCAGACAAAGTCGAAACTGCCAATTTGCAAGATGTATAGCATTTTCAGCGAATGTAGGCTCGCTCAAATCGTAGCGAAAGCCTCGTCAACTTCAAGGTGTCCCACAGACAGTCCAACCATCTAACAAGATTACACCCTCTTCGTATGGAACAAAATATATCTCTGGTATGCCGGTTGTACAGTAGATGAGGGAGATGGCACGGAACTGTTGATTCAGTTCGCCAAGCTACTCTCAGCAACTTTCATCTTGATAGCATCAACGACCCCAGGCTCCGCAAGTGTGCTGAGATCACCAAGCTGGTCACCCTCACCTGCGACAATTTTTCGCATGATACGGCGCATGATCTTAACGAACTGTTGAATAGCCGCTCGACAGCAAGAACGAAATAACTTACCTTCCCAGAGCGTGTCTTAGGAAGATCGCTAACAAGGATAACTTTCTTCGGTGCGGCAAAGGGTCCAATCACTTTGCGAACTTGAAGAACGAGTTCTTTTGAGAGACTGGCCTCGTCATTTGGATCATACGCGAACTCCCTAGATTAGGTCTATTGTAGGTGCCGACCAACGATACAGGGGATATACGCACGGCTTCAGAGTGACGAATGCGTACACTGCCTGACCGGTCAGCTCATCAGCAGTTCCTATTACTACACGTGTGTCAGTCCCAGATGAGCACATGTTGATATCAGATACCGACCTGCCGTCTCGGCAACACCCTTGTGTAAAATCAATGCAGATTCGATCTCGGCAGTAGAGAGACGATGTCCCGAAACATTAATGACATCTAGTCTCACATTAACTCTCACTTTCGAGCCAATAACGGGTGATCTTACCGTCGACGCGACCTTTGATCCAAATATAGCCATCTGCGTCCCGTGCAGCGCCATCACCAGTGTAGAAAAAACCGGGGTAAGGCTGATCGAAAAACGCGTCAGTAAATGTACATAATTTCAGATGACAAACGTACCTTCATATAAGTCTCGAGGTACCTATTGTGGTCGTTCCACACCGTACGAGCAATTGAAGGCCAATGGCGCTTGAGCACGAGAACGCCCTCAACATCATTCCCTAATAACTCCTGTTGACTGGCAAGTAAGAAGTAAGTCGGAAGATGCAAACAACTTGACTCGCCTCTCCTGACACGGCATCAAGGATGGCGGGCTCAATTCCAAAGAATGGAACAGTCGCTGACCCAGGTTTGGTCTCGATAGCTCCGGGAAGAGGCGTGACGACAATGGATCCGGTTTCTGTTTGCCAGAAAGTATCTACGATTGCACATTGCTTGCGACCAACGTGTTCATTATACCAGTGCCAAGCCTCAGGGTTGATCGGCTCTCCAACAGTTCCAAGGACACGAAGGGTGTTGAGATCGTACCCCTCGACGTGATGTGCGCCGAGTCGACGAAGAAGACGGATGGCTGTGGGGGCGGAGTAGAATTGCGTGATCTTGTGCTTTTGCACGGTCTCCCAGTAACGGGACGGTGTGGGGTATACAGGGGTGGACTCAAACACAGTTGTTGTGACGCCGTTAGCGAGTGGTCCATAAACAATGTAACTGTGACCAGTGATCCAACCAACGTCAGCCATACAAGCAAATTTGTCATCTGGGTGAAGATCGAAGACGTATTTGACGGTCAGAGCGGCACCAAGCAAGTATCCGCCAGTGGTGTGGACGACTCCCTTGGGTTTTCCAGTAGAACCAGAAGTCTGTACGGAAATGATTCAGTACAGACAGCAGAGAGATGAACATATATGCTCACATAGAGAATGAACAACGGGTCTTCCGCAGACATGACTTCAGGTGGGCAATAACTGTGGACCCTGGCGGTTTCTTCGTGCCACCACAAATCACGACCCGGAGTCCAGGGTACTTGGCTTCCAGTACGCTTGAGTACCAAAACGTGTTCGATGCATGGGGTTTCTTTGAGTGCAGCATCTACTATTGCTTTGAGGGCAATGGTTTTCCCACCACGACGACCTTCATCGCTCGTAAGGAGGACTTTGGACCTGCAGTCAAGAATGCGGTCACGAAGTGATTCGGAACTAAATCCGGCGAAGATGACGGAGTGTATAGCACCAATACGAGCGCAGGCAAGGAAAGCGGCGACGGCATGCCAGGTCATGGGCAGGTATATGGAGACGGTATCTCCCTTCTTAACTCCGAGACGCTTGAGAACATTCGCAACCGAGCAAACCTCATGAAGAAGTTTTGAATACGAGATGAGGCAACCTTCACCAGGCTCGTCGGCCTCATAAATGATGGCAGTCTAAAGAGATCAGAGTTTAAGTCATAATTATTGGCAAGACCACGATGTACAACGACGTACCCTGTCGGGGTACTTGAATGCCCACCGATCGACACAGTTGTAGGAGGCATTCAAAGCCCCGTCTGGGAACCAGGCAATGTCTCCCGTCCGAAATCCCCCGGCTCTGACAGTTTGGAAAGGACGATCCCAGAACAAAGTTTCTCGTGCGACCTAGGAACAAATATATTGACCCCCGACGTGGAGAGACGATGATCAGTGCTACGAACCTTTGCCCACCATTCGTCGGAGTCCTCAGCGACAGTCACCGCATGGGCAGCTCTGTAGGTGTCGATATTGGGACCCAGATGAGGCGTCTTTGGGCCATTCTTAAGACGAGGAGCGATGGGGTGTGCCGGGACTGATTCAGCCATGATGGCGGTGGATGTGATAAAGCGGCTGATAGTTCCGCTCGGCTTATATCACCCCCTACACCACGACCCCTTTTGGGACACGTCGCACAGCCACACATCACCAACAGCTGGGGCCATTCCTGAGGGTTCGATGTGTCAATTGGCTATTAAATTGGCGAGCCAGCACTATGCGGTGGTGCACCGGCTACGAATTCACGCGGAGAAAGTGCGGATTAAAGGGAGAAAGAACGGGGGTGAGAGCACATTTTGTCAGGGACTTGGACTCGGTACTTTTAATCTCCACCCACCACCAAACCGAATTCGAAAGGGGGGCCTTGACGGGATGCCGTTTCAGGAAGGGAAACCTCACAACATTTCGATAATCGGCTCCGTCCCTTTCTACCTCGCTGCAGGCCTTCTCTCCTTTCTTCCTCAGTGTTCTATCACCATTTGTGACGATCGCTGAGTCGTGCCTCAGCTAGTTTGTTTAAGGACAACCGAACAGGCGTTCTCGGACTTGGAACCAGTTCCCATCATATCACACGCCGAACCACCAAATCACTTGGCTGGAAGAAAGTACGATTACATAAAAGTTGAGCGACCCCGAAGTGGACTTTATGCGGCCCACCAAGCTCGCCGTGCTCTCATTGGTTCTCATATGTCGTCCAGCAGCCTGTCAGCAAGCCAGACATGCTTGGGCAGCTACTTTGCTTTACGTGTCTCGCAGTCTGCTCTTCCAATTGTTCAGCACGTTGTGCGCCTTACTTCCACCTAGTGAGGTAATTTACCCTCTTACGCATGTATGTTGGCTGTCATGAGTTGCTGCATCTGACCTACCTCTGAAAATTCGTCCGTTAGCAGCCCGATAAAGAAACATTGAGCTTCCGCCATATGGCAGGCCACGGAACCTATTCAACGTAATTCCCTAACGTGCCGAAGCCACCGGAGTACAACCGTCACAACTTCCCTCGTGGTCTACGATAACTTCTCACATGCTGTCGTCACTGGACCTACTCTTGGCCCCCCTCTCTCGTCCAAAGGGCTAGACAGTACGTGATCTAGCTTCTTAAGGCCCTTGTCATGCTGCCAGTGGTTATGTTGGAATCTCAGTGTCTGATAGAACTACTATATTATTGCTGTAACTACCTGTTGGAATCTACAGATAGATAAACAACGGTGTAGTGTGTCAGATTAACAAGCGCACGTGCAGCCACGAGCGCATTCGGGTCGGCTAGATCAACCCACCGGTCCGCACATGGCCGTGAAGTGCAGCATTGCAAATATGTCGCACACTGTATAGATACACTGTTCGTATCCATATGCTTTTCCTCATTTCATATACTATATCCACATGTTCCTGTCATCTCCATGTCTTCAACAATCCGGAGCTTATGCTTTTCCATAGTGTATATTAGCCTAGGTTACCTCAGAAACACCTCAGTCTGCTGCCCACACAAGACTGAGGTAAGTTACAATTCACACCAAATTTCATACTTGCACTCACATGTATATACACCATCCATCAGGTAAATATACCTTTAGTCTGCTGCCTGTGCATGACTGAGACTATACATCAGTCACTATTTCTATCAAATTATAAGTTCTAATTCCACTATATATTAATCAACTACTTGCTACCATTGCATTACCATGTAAACTGTCAACACAGATGCTCTTCCTAGCAATTTCCTGAAGCTTGTATTGTGAGCTAACAGGGCTCATAATCTATTGGAGAAATGCTAGGCAGAGATTAAGTAGAACTATAAGAACCTCAGTAGATATCAAGCTACTGAGGATATAAAACAGAAAATGGTACGAAAGTGTACGCTCTAAGCTTATGTAATGGATTACCATAAATGGAAGTCTAAAGTGTGCTAATCAAGTTTACAATGGCTTGACATTAAGAGAACAAACTGGGCTATTTTTCTTCTTTATTATCAGGTTACTATTAAAGCCAAGAAAATGTAAGGTCATTTCAATGGTACTATTATAAATACAAACCATAAGGCCACTACTTCTTGAAGCAGAACCTCTTCTGCTAACTAAAACTAAACATATTTGTATTATGGATCTAAATTAGAACAAAGGGAAATAATCTTGAGAAATGCTCATAATGGAGAAAATAGAGGAATGACAGTCTAGAGAAGGCACAAAGATACTAGAATACAAGGATAAAAATATACAAGTGTCAAAACCCTATAATTATAATACCAGCACTTCAAACTTTTCATGCTGCTTACTACTCTACTTACATAACCATGGAAACTATACTCCTGATATAAGATATACACTGGTAACTCTAATCTTTGTTTTTTATTATTATAAGTTTTCCTTTTCTTATAATTCATAGTCTAGGGTATGGGATTAGATCTCTGGATCTAATCTCCTAATCTCATCTGATCTCAAGAATCACCAATTGAATCTAATTATGGTAGATCTCTAGATATATTTCCTTGGCCTTCTGGCCTTGATGCCCTTTTTATATTTATTGATCCTAACTATTACAAAGTAACAATTAGAACTATTAAGATACTTCAAACTTTGTGCACTACACTACAATGATCATATGATTGTGGGAGTAGCAACTTTTTTTTGATAACCCTAGTCTATGATTTTTTCCTTTACTTAAAGTTTTCCCTGCAGTGGTTATATAACAAGTTATCTGACAAGGATTATCCTGGGATCTTTCCTGGTTCTGCCTAAATTCTTATCTTCATGGATCTTATCTAGATTGGATCTGGATCTAATCTGAGATACATCTGTGACAGATTATTATAATGTATATTTTTATTTTTCACATTTCTGACACTATGTTAGCTCTTCACATTGTTATATCATGTGATTTTTTCACATTCTTACCTCTTTACTATTTAACACTTTCATATCTTGTCATATCCCAGACCTCCGACCCAATTCTGACCCCATTCCAACCCAGCTTACAATTGGTCTTTATATCTAATTAGCCACTCTAGCCCTCTGACTTTCCTCCAGGCAACTCTGGCCCTCTGTCACCATTCCAGTCTCCCCCAGCTATGCATGTATGCTTCCTGCCCCTTAGCATTATATGCTCCCCTGGGGCTTCTGCTCCCACTCCACTCCATTCCATTTTCTAGTTTATCTCTGCTCCAGTTAAGTACTACCCTAGTTTCCCATTATCATCTCTGGACTGTTCCAATATAACTCCATTACCATTCCCAGTCTCAGTTACCATTACCATCATTGTTACTATTCCTGTTCTATTCCTGTTCCTTGCTTCCTCCTATTATATCCTGTCACCCTTCAGTTTCAGTCTAATGTGATTAAACATTGTCTTTCCTAACATCTCCATTTGTTTTTTAGGTATTTAGACATCTGCTTCACTTCTGAGTTTGTACCTGTCCCATCTCATTACACTCCTAGATAGTTCTGCCTCTCTGAGGTATAAGTACTGTAGTTTTGTATCTTGTACCTTAGTACAAATATTGACAAAAATACCCCCTTTGTTATGAATGTAACATTCAGATACACAAGAGTCACATGACAAGCATGTGACCATGAGACTTTATTGCCAAACAAGGATAAATCCTAGGATATGGTTAAGTTGTTTATTAAGAGTTTCCCCTTGGGTTTGAAACACAGCTTATGAAGTTGGATCTAGTATCTCAGATGACAGATGCATCTCCCAATTGGATCTCTGATAAATCTGGATCTGGATCTAGATGAGGGTCAGATCTGATCTGTGGCAGATCTCTAGATGGGATCTCCTTAGCCTCATGGTAGGGGGCATGGTTTAATCTTTGCTGACCCTAGATCCTTTTCTTCCATTCTACATAGCCTCTCCATTCCACATACCTTATCTGCATGGCCCATGGGTTATATTCTCAGTAAGCATGCCCTATGCCCTATTCTCTTATTTAGTATTTCCCTATGCCCTGGAGATGGTCTGTGCACACTTGGATTTAGTATAAATAGTTGAGTAGTTCCTTGGTTTTGGCTTCCCAGCCTTAACCACTTGTTTATCTTGTACATCATCTA
>JBBPKN010000846.1:0-26949 GCA_038089275.1 Pulveroboletus cf. rosaemariae | reverse complement strand
TTTAGTATCAAATTGATTGTAAATAAGATACTCTAGCTAAGTATAAACTAAAAATAGCTAAATCTACACTATCTCCTAAATATGCTTGAATAAAAGCTAATGGAGAATAAACCATTCATAAAACACAACTAATAATGCATTGACTAAATCCTAAAATACAGAAGAGATAAGAGCAAAGGGACTTGTAAAACTGAAAGATTCAAGTGCACAAGACTGGGAAAATCCAGACTTAAGCAGATCTTTTTTTATATTGCTATAATATATGCACAGTGTTATGAACATAACATTTGGATGCACAAGAGTCACATGACAAGCATGTGACCATGAGACTTTATTGCCAAAACAAGATAAACCCTAGGATATGGTTGAGTTGTTCTTGAGAGTTTCCCCTTGGATTTGGGCACAGCTTATAACTGAATCTAGTATCTTAGATAACAGATGTATCTCCCAATCTTATCTCTGATGAATCTGGATCTCAATCTAGATAAGGGTCAGATCAGATCTATGGCAAATCTCTAGATGAGATCTCCTTGGCCTCATGGTAGAGGATATGGTTTAATTTCCACTAACACTGAATCCTTCCCTTCCATTCCACATCATCTCTCCATTCTACACCCCTTATCTGCATGGCCCATTGGTCATAATCCTTTACCCTTACCCTATGCCCTATTTTTATTTATGTTAATAAGCTGGAGAGACTAGGTGGTCTGTGCACCTCAGGCTATAGTATAAATAGTAGGTAGTTTCTTGATTAAGGCTTTCCAGCCTTAATTACCTTGTTATTCTTATACCAAAACCATACCTCCTTCAATACAGTCTCTTTTCTCCTAACTAAGTGAGATGGCTTCTCAGGCCTTACTACTCTGAGTCCTCTATATTATTTCTATTCTATTCAATCTGAATCCAACAATAAAACTGACACACCTCATCAAGGCAGACCATTTAGGGTTAGAATGGGCCATTTAGAGATTGATATCATAACACACAGACCATGTAAATGATGCTGGCCCTAAATAATGTACAGTAAACCAATCAATGGCAAAAGAAGAGTGGGGACTATAGAAATACAGCAGGTAACCATGAGGTATGACAGCAAAGTCTAGATTGCTCTAGATTTGTGACATGTGAAGAAGTAAAATAGTTACATGATGTGACAATGTGAAGAGCTATAGTGATGAGAAGAAAATGCTAAAAAAGTTAAAAATAAAAAAGTGCATTATAACAGTCCAACCTGTTCCTGCTTTTTGTTTAATTAAAGAACTTAACAATAATAATATTAATAAAGGTGGCAATAATCAGAAACTAATATTATTTAATCTTGGGAAAGCCATATTTGGAGCCCTATATTGTACAGGTAATAAGTAATTACCAAATCCACCTACAAGACCAGGTATAATCATGAAGAAAATCATTATAAAAGCATAAGCACTAATAAAGATTATGCTTTTTGCTGTTACTTTATTAGTTTTAATAAGTTCCTTTGGATTTGATGATAATATAGGTCAAACATTTAGTATATATATTATATCAATAGCTGGAGCTGAATCAGTAATAGGTTTAAGTATTTTAGTAGCTTTTTATAGATTAAGAGGAAATATTTCTATTAGATCTTAAAAAATTTAAATGTATTTATCAATTTTAATTTTTCCTTTATTAGGATCTTTTGTATCTGGATTTATGGATAGAAAAATATTAAAGATCTTATTACAATCTTTTTCTTCTTTTTAGCTTTATTAGTGCTGGTTTTCTATTATTCAAATTTATTAGAACATAGTGATAACTATATTGAAGCTAATTCAAATCCAAAATTCACACATTTATACTATTATTCTATTCTTAAAGGTCTTTTAGTATAATGATAGAGTATTATCAAAATATAGAGAATTCTTCAAGAGAAATGAATGGAAGGTTGATGAAACAGAAAAAAGGTTGCATTATGTATTGTTGCAACCAACATGGGGGCAGAAAGTGTGGATGAATAACATATAGATAGAGTCTAGTGAGAAATGCAATTTGCAAACAGGTCTTACAAACAAGACAAGCAACACATTGTTTATATTGAACAGATCAAGCCTGAACTCCTTCAGCACAAGGCAAAGACTTCTAATACAAGCAGTTGCTGTTAACAGTCACCCTGTATACAGGTAAAGGTGTTGAAGGCACTTCAGTAGAGATTAAGCCTTAGGTGCTCTTAAAATGGGTGCCCCCTATGGCTAATTCCATAATCTTGACAAATATTCCAGGTAACATAACAAATAAGCAGACATGACCTACTGAAGAGAAGATGGCCAGAGTAGTTTTGCAAAAAGAGGATATGGAGGATGTTCAAGTGCCTGATGCAAAAAAATACATAATATTATAGTTCACTTTTTCAATTTTTAATCATGTGATCTTATCTTATCTTTCCACATGGTTATCTAATCTTTTATCTTATCAGGTCATGTGATGGGTTACCTGACTGGTCTAGATCCAGAGCATAGGGTTAGCCTCATGCCTTGTGTTATGCTAGGCCCAGGTGGGAATAGGTATAGACCTTGCTGTGGATGAAGTGAAAGTGGCAAACTGAAGGTAAGCCTTAAGATGAGTAAAGAGTAACAAATGAAGTGTTGTGCTCAAGTAGTACCAGCTACACTTTTAGAAGTGTGCTGAGATCAGATGCTGATGATCCTCTGGTTAAGTGCCAGGATACAAGCAATGGATTTCAAGTATATAAGTACAAGGACAAGTGGAGATGTAAGAACTGTGAGGTAATTGCAAGGTAGAAGTAGCTTAAAGAAAAAGGAGACAAGAAGTACACTACTTTATAGTACAACTAATAAGGTTTATGTGGAGATGTACAGAGTAATCATGCTAATGAATGATGAGTAAGGTATTCATGTAGAAACAGATGAAAAGGGATGGAATGATTATAAGTTAGCTAATTTAAGAGATAGAAGGCCCAGGCAAAGGGCATAACAAGAGAGCAGTCTAGACTAGGCTAGAGTGTGAGAAGAGTGGAATCTAAGAGTGAAAAGGAACAGGGAAGCATCCAAGGTGCATTGAAAAGCAGAAGCTATGATAAAAGAAAAGAGAGAAATAAAGAAAAGAGGGAATTGTAATATTACCCCCCTGCTAGGGGTGGAAGACTCATGATACCTCAAAAGGCATCATAGGAGGGCCCAGGGAAGCCAGTGATGTTGGCCCAGCCAACCTTGTTGATAACATTGTTGTGGAAGTCATTGTCAGTGTAATATAAAGGAGAAGGGGGTGACAAAGCTGTGGGAGGGTGATGGTAGGAGCCCTGGGAGTGGTGGGAGCCATGGGAGCAGTAAGAGGAGTGGGACAAGCTATGGGAGGAGCTGCAGAAGAAAAAGAAGGCAAAGGAGAAGATAAGGGAGTCAATAATATGGCATTGAGCAGGGCAACAAGCTTGGGTATGTCCAGGGTGCCAGCAAAGGCAGTAGGGACATTGGTATAATGGGCAGTTGATATGGATGTGGCCCAAGCATTGGCAATGAAAGCAGGCCTCATGAAAGTGAGGGTAAGAAGGAGAGAGGTAACTATCACCATGAAGGCTGATCCACCAGGCTTTGGCACATTCAAGGGCAGCAAGCTCATCATTGTCAGGAGGGAATGATGAAGCAGATGGAGTGGTAGGGGTATAACCCTGGGCAGTGGCTAGCTCACACATATACTAGTCAAGATCAGTGAGAAATTCACCCATCTCAAGCTGGTAGGTGAGGGCTTTGATATTGAACAGAAGTTTGTGGTGGATGGAAGTGATGAGGGCTTGAGCAAGGGAGATCTGAGTGTGGGGAATATGGGCAAGGGCAGATGCAAGAAGGGGAAGATGAAGAAGCTGCATGTAGATCTGGTAAATAAGCCAAAGAGGTGAAAATATGTCAAGGTGGGAGCTGATGGGGGCAGCAAGGTGGGAATCCATGATAAAAGTCATGACATAGTGGGCATAGTTAGGAGAAGGGGCACCCTAATGAAGTGCATGGGCTGAGAGTGGGAGGTTGACACTGAGAATTTCAGCAGATGTGGTATCAATTGCCAGAGGAGAAATGGGGATGGGAGCAACAATGGCTGGGCCAATGGAAATAGCAGGGGGTAAGGCTATAAAGTCCTTGGAAGGGAGCTCAGAGGTGAGTGCAGAGAGGGAAGAAGAGAAATGAGTATCAGTAATAGAGAATGGAGAAGAGATGAGTAATGGCTTAACAGGAACTTCTTCAACAGGAAGTTGTGACAAGGAGACTGGTGGGGTGTCAAGAGGGGTGTTGCAAGAATGGAAGCCTTGGTCAACAGTGAAAGCCATAGTTATTTGTGGTGGTGGGTGGTTTTCTTAGTGAAGAAAGGAGAAAGAGGAGCAGATGGGGGAAAGTGGTGAGGGTGAAGGAGTTTATACTCATCCAGAGTGGACTGGAAATGTTTCAAGTTCCATTCTGGTCCCCAGAAGTTGTCTTCTGCCAAGTACCCTTTCCATCAGATCAGGAACTGACAGTTATCCAAGGGATCTCAATGTCTTAATATCCACTCTAATTCATATTTCTCCTCACCTTCTATAAGGTCCAGGGGTAGAGTGGGAAAATTCTTTCCATGAATGTCATTTTCATGATAGAGCAATAACAATGACACATGGAACACTGGAAGGATCTTCCATGTGGCTGGAGGGCAGAGGTAATAGGTAATCAGGAAAAGGACCTCCATGATGGTGAAGGGTCCTTCCTGTTTGGGGGAAAGTTTCAGGTGAACAATAGCCCATTTCAAATTACAGGCTTTTAGCCATACTTTATCTTCCTTGGCAAATGGAGAAAAGGTGAAGTAGATATGGGATGCCATGGTTTGGTAAGCTAAATCATGTGTGGTGAGGGCTTTGTCATAAGCAGCAAGGAGTGCCTTAGTGTGGTCAGCAATAGCAGGCATTAGTAATTCGTCAATAATGGAGGGAAGGGCACAGGGTTCATATTCCATCATGAGATAGAATGGGGATTGCCCAGTGACAGAGTAAGGGTGGTGATTGTGGACAAATTCAGCATAGATGATAGAGTCAGCCCATTCAGTGGGGTTAGAGCCACAATAGATGCAGATGTATATCTCAATCTCCTGGTTAACTTGTTCAGTTTCACAATTAGATTGAGGATGGTATGCAGTAGAGAGGGAGAGGTTATACTCAAGGAGTTTCCCAAGCTCCTTAGCAAAAGTGGAGGTGAACTGAGGGCCCTGATTGGAGATAATCTTGTTATAAAGACCATAGTGGAGGTATACTTTGTGGAAAAAGAGGGTAGCAATGCCCTTAGCAGTAATAGATTTCTTGGTGGGGCAGAGAATTATCCCCTTTGTAAGCCCATTGTTGACCATGACCAGCAAGGCATCAAGGTCAGAAGATGAAGGGTGATCAGTGATCAGATCACAAGAGATCTGTTATAAGGGGTGAGTGGCAGTGAAGCAGATAGAAGAGAAAGTGGGGGTAGAAGGATGAGTATTCACCTTGTTTTGTTGGCAAATGGGGCAGCCAGCAACATAGTTGCAGACAAAAGTGGCAAGGCCAGGCCACCAGAATTCAGCAGAGACAAGTTGTTGGATTTTCAAGTAACTGGAGTGGCTGGCAGAGAGGTGGTTGTGACAACACTGAAGAATCTCACAATGGAGGTTAATAGAGGAGGGAATAAAGATGCAGTTGCAATAGGTAAGCAACCCATTGATTTCCTTTCAATCAGAGGTATAGAAGCAGAGAAATTTCTTATCTGCTGACATATTCTGTTTTTGCAGGATGAAGAGGTAAAGGGGGTCTCCCTGTTGACATTCCTTAATGTGGGCAGAGAGGTTAGCATCAATAAGGTTGACAAAGAGTTCGGAGGGAAGAAGGGTAACTTCCTGATTACCCTGGAAAGTGTCAGGACAAAGATCAGAGTAACAAGAGAGGGCATTGGGCCTGGCAAGGGAAGTGCCTGCAATGTGAGAGAGTTGCAGGTCAAAATCAGCAATATCAAGAAGCCAATGAGCTTGTCATCAGTTGAGCTTCTGAGGGGATTTGAAATAAGTCAGGTTCTTATGGTCAGTGAAAACCTGAATGGAGGTAGAGGAGTCAAGAAGGTATTGTCTCCAAGCTTTGAGAGTGTGAATGACCACAAGAAGTTCATGATCATAGATGTCATAGTTCTGCTCAGCAGTGGAGAACATCTGAAAGAGATAAGAACAGGGGTGCCAGTCCCTGTTTTTGTTAGTTTGGAGAAGAATGCCACTGGATACATAAGCAGAAGCATCAGTGGCAATGGCAAAAGAATGAGCAAGATCTGGCATCTGCATTACCAGTTGTGACAGGAAGATAGCCTTGAGGGAATCAAAGGCTTTCTGGGCAGTGGGGGATCATGACCAGGCCATGGCCTTCTTGGTAAGATCAAGAAGAGAATAGGCAATAGTGGAGTAGTTGGGAATGAATTGCCTGTAGAAGTTAGCAAAGCCAAGAAAGGAATGGATATCCTTGACTTTGGAAGGAGTGGGCCACTGGAAAATACCAGCAAGTTTAATGGGGTCCATGGCAAGCTTGCCAGAATGAATGATTATCCCAAGGTATTCAACCTGGGAGGCAGCAAAGGTGCATTTCTCCAGTTTGAGGTGGAGATTGAGTTCCATTATTCATTGAAGGATATGGAAGGTGTGTTCCTGATGGATGTTAGCATCAGGGGAGGAGATAAGAAGGTTGTCCATATAGATAACAAGCCATCCTTCAGTGATCATATTCTGGAATGAGTCATTCATGAATTGCTGGAAAGTAGCAGATGAGTTATTCAAACTGAAGAACATTACTGTGGGTTCAAAGAGCCCCTTATGCATAATAAAGGTGGCTTTCCATTGGTGTCCATTGTAAATATGGATGTTGTTATAACCCCAATGGACATCAAACTTAGTGAAAAGCTGAGCATCCCAGAGCTTGTCAATGAGGTTGGAAATAAGAGGGAGAGGATAGGCAATGTGAATGGTGTGTTCATTAAGATATCTATAATTTTGACATGGGCAGAGTTTGCCATTCTTCTTTTTGATGAAGAAGAAGGATAAAACTTGAGGAGATTTGGAAGGATGGATCTTTCCAGCTCAAAGATTCTCTTTGAGGAATGCTTTTGTGGCCTGTTGCTCAGGGGAGGATAAGGGGTAAACCTTACCTATCTTAGGGACAAACATGTCCTTCAGATTGATCTTGTAATCATAAGGGCAAGAGGGCAGAAGGTAATTAAGGGTCTTCAGAGTATTGAAAAATACTAATGAGAACTGGGAGTATTTAGGGAAAAGAATTGTCTTGGGTTTGGCCTTTTCAGCCTCAATAGCTAGCTCAGTGAATGTGGTGAGCTGAGCAACAGTAATCTTGGGGAGATATAAGAAGCAGTGACCCAAGATCCTGTTAAAGTGGCAGTCATAGAGTGAGTTGTTGATTGACTGCTTGGGGGTGACATAGTCCAAGTAGTGGACCAAGAGTTCATTGTAAGGAATGATGATATCTTCAAGGAGACCATTAAACCAGAGTTTATGGACAAAGTTAATGCAATAGATAGTGGTGTCAGAAGAAGGGTCTGGGATGGTGAGCATGTTTGCCATCCAGTCAATGGTGGGATTTGTGGCCCAAAGCCACAGATATCCAAGGATAATGTTCTCCTTCCTGCAAGCAATGATATAGCAGGAGACTGGGAGAACAGACTGTTCAAAGTGAAGGAGAAGGTCATAAGTTTGAGTGATCTTGCCTTTCTTATTCTCAAAGTAATTGATGTTCCAAATAATAATTGGTTCATTGAGTTTCTTAGTGGGGAACTGGTTTTTCTTGACAAAGTCCCAGTCTATGCAGTTGATTTGTGCTCTGCTATTGATGAGAGCATGAGTGGCTACAACTTTCTTGGCATGAGAGGGAGAGGAAACTTGAATCACAATTTTCAGGCAAGACCAGGACCATTGGCTGCTGAACAACACATTTCTCCCAGTATCTCTAATCTCAACCTTATTTACATCTTAAGCCAAATGCACTGTTTCACTACCCCTGTTCCTGGACTGTTACTCATGAGAGCAGGAGGATTGGATCACAGGAACCAACCAGAAGGCAGCTCACACATGAGAAGAGAAGAGCTCTAGTTACTTTGATACCAATGACCAACCTGGGTGTCTGTCCTTTCAGGCCCACATAGTGACTCAACCAAACTAATGGAAGTCCCACTATATGACCATAGCTCACCTGCCTTACAGCTAGGTTTCCTGTTACTCTAAGCCTCTCAGCTTTCAGGCCCACCAGGTCTCACCTTTTACCCTATGCCCACCCATAGAAACCTTGCCAGGGAGCAGCACCCCAGCAGGAGAGATTAACCAATACTAGGGAAATTCCAGAGTGGTACCAGAACACCTAATACCAGGGGTGTCCTGTCCTAAGGCATAGTGCAA
This sequence comes from Pulveroboletus cf. rosaemariae, assembly GCA_038089275.1. NCBI lineage: Eukaryota > Fungi > Basidiomycota > Agaricomycetes > Boletales > Boletaceae > Pulveroboletus > Pulveroboletus cf. rosaemariae. Next base: position 18,549 of record JBBPKN010000846.1, on the reverse strand, counting down.
TGCCAGAGGTTGAATGGTTTTTAATTGGAGTCTTAAAGGAACAATTCACATCCCACAGGAATCAAACTGCCCACCTGGTGGTATTTCCCTGTTAGTGCACTTAGTGCACCCTACCAGTAGACCATGTGTCTGGTTGGAAAAGAGTGAATGTGGGTTGGCATTGAATGGGAGTAGGAAATGGTGATGTTTGGGCTTGAGGGATCTGTAAAGAAGAGAAGAGTTCATGAGCTAGATCACAGTCTTCTTGTACTTCTTCCTAAGAGGGGACTAGGATATCTGTGAGCACATCTTCTGGTGTGGAAGGGCAATCCAGAGAAGAGGGGTTCTCAGGCTCTGAAGTAAACTTGAGGGAGTCTAAGGTAGAGGCACAAGGCTTACCCCAGAGGGAATCAAACAGTGAGGGTTGTTTAGGTGAAATAATGGGAGTGGACTATAGCAATGATAGCTGCAAGTAGAGTATGCTACTTCTTTTGTTATGCTAGGCCCAGGTGGGGACAGGCATAGACCTTGCTGTGGATGAAGTAGAAGAGGTGAACTGAAAATAAGCCTTAAGACAAGTGAAAAGTGACAAACAAAGTGTTGTACTCAAGTAGTACCAGCTACACTTCCAGAGGTGTGCTGAGATCAGATGCTGATGATCCTCTGGTTAAGTGCTAGGATACAAGCAATGAATTCCAAGTATGTAGGTACAAGGACAAGTGGAGATGTGAGGACTGTGAGGTAATTGCAAGGTAGAAGTAGCTTAAAGAAAAAGGAGACAAGAAATACACTACTTTATAGTACAACTAATAAGGTTTATGTGGAGATGTACAGAGTAATCATGCTGATGAATGATGAATAAGGTATCCATGTAGAAATAGATGAAAAGGGATGGAATGATTATAAGTTAGCTGATTTAAGAGATAGAAGGCCCAGGCAAAGGGCATAACAAGAGAGCAGTCTAGACTAGGCTAGAGCACAAAAAGAGCAGAATCTAAGAGTAAAAAGGAACAGGGAAGCACCTGAGATGCACAAAGAGCAGAAGCTACAATGAAAGAAAAGAGAGAAACAAAGAAAAGAGGAAATCATAACATCTTGCACCTGTTATTTATTTCTGTTGTTCTTCCATTTTAGAAGCATCACTCCCTTTCAGCTATTGGCTATTCTCACAATTGCTTCTCTTCTTTTTGATGGGATCTCAGGGTTTATGAGAATTCTCCCATCAGGGTCTTGGTCCATGTACTCTTCTGTACCATATAAATACTGTAGCCTTAGCATGTCTCAAGCCCCAGTCTTGAGCATTTGTATTTTACTGCAAGTGGCCTCACTAGGGCTCCTCTATATCTTTTGCTTACTATTATCACACTGATATCAACATCATTTAAGCCCTTGATTAGAGTTAAAGCTTATTGCTAACAACATTGAAACTGTCAACTGTAACACTTGCTCAAGACTACTATACTAGTCAAGGGTGCACACCACAGAAGAATGCTTTGATGAAAAAAGAATATTTATGGGGACACAAAAAACAACTAAAAGAGTTTATTTTTGAGGCAGTTCTTGGATTTGAGAACAATGATTTTAGATGTCAATCATTTCAACAAAGGTTCAACACTTTTGATGAACAAACCAGAAAGGATTTTGTGGAAAAGAGAGGAAGGGATAGAAAAGTTGCATTCACAGAGCACCTACATTCTCTTTGCCCTTCTTGCAGTTTAAAAACTGTTTCTCACACTCCTTAGCTAGTTGCCCAACATGTTAAACTTTGACCCTTAACCCAGCAGCACTGTAGTCCTCTAATAATTTTGGCAAGGGTCCCCAGCCTCAGGGATAGCAACAGAGGCAACAAGGTGCACAGGCTCAGTATATACAGCCTGTCTGATTTTTAGAATTTATGCCACCAGATGCAAATGGATGGCAAATGGCAGAACCAGTCTTGATTGGGCTGGTATATAACATGGCAGATGCTGCCAGATTCCAGAAAATTCCTGCAGCATCTTGGGATAGTATGGATAAAGCCTGGGCTTACTTCCAGAATATTTTTGAGATGGAATGAAAACAGAAGGAAGCTGCAGGAAAAGTCTAAGGGATTCTGTTAGATTAGAAATGGAACTTCCAGTATGCAATTCTTTTTCTTCTTGTTCTTTCAATGTTCATACTATGAAATGGTATTGGGTTATTTCTTCCATGATGGCATCTCATTCAAGTGTGGCCCCAGAAATAGGGTGCTTAATTCTGTCTAATGATATTAATGGACATTTGTTTGCAATAGAAAGTAAAGAAAGAAAAGATCTAGCCAAGTTATTTAATTGCAAGGAAAGAGATGAACTTGGTGTAAGTGTAAAAATTGATGGGGAAGTTAGAGGAAAAAATGGTTTAAAAATGGAATCTTGTGGACTAACTTTTGCAATAGTGGATTCTGGAGCATCAGTGACATTTATTGATTAGAAATTCATGTGGAAACATGGTTTGTATGAAAAAAATATGCCTAAACCTTTAATAGTGTATAATGTAGATGGAACAGAGGGTAATATTGGAAAAATCACTCACTATGTAATTATTTATATAGCTATAAAAGGAAAAAATGGAAAGTGGCACAGAGAATACATTAATGCTTATGTTTCTTTTTTAGAAACCCTAGATTTACTTATAGGATATGATTGGTTTGCAAGGCATAATCCGGAAATTTATTGGGTCAAGAAAACTATTGATTTTTCTAGATGTTCAGCAGATTATGAAACACATCTCATATTAGGAAGAGTAACTGAAAAAGAACAATCTCAATTAAAGAAAAAAGTGCTGAAGGAGTTATGGGAATATATTCCTGTATTCTCACAACATGGATCAGAATGCATGCTGACTTGAAAACCCTGGGACCATGCAGTTAAGTTAAAAGAAAACTTCATACCAAAAAAGGATCATATTATTCCTTTTTCAAATGAAGAAATAAAGAAAGTATGTGAATTTGTGGATAAAAAAATGAAAAAAGGTTACATTTGATTATCTAAATCCCCACAAACATTCCCTGTCTTCTTTATCAGCAAGAAAGATGATGGGAAAAGAATGGTAATCAATTACAGGTATTTGAATGAATATACCATTAAAAACAATTATCCTTTACCCTTGATATTGACACTAATTGATAGGTTAAATAGAGCTGATATGTTCACCACTTTAGATCTGCAATGGGGATACAACAACATTCACATGAAAGAAGGTAATGAATAAAAAGAAGCATTTACAATGCCAATAGGGGCTTTTGAGCCTCTGGTAATGTATTTTGGAATGTGTAATTTCCCAAGCACTTTTCAAGCCATGGTTAATGATATTTTCCATGATATGTGGGAACATGTGGTAATCTATATTGACAATATTATGATTTTCACAAAGGACAAAAATCATAATCAACATTTGAAAATAGTTGCCAAAGTACTAGATTGTCTTCATGACCATGACCTTTTTCTTAAACCATCAAAGTGTCACTTTGTTCAAGAACAAGTGGATTACTTGGGCATGGTTGTATCTAAAAAGGGGGTACAGATGCAACTGAACAAAACAAGTGCAGTTTGAAATTGGCCTATTCCACAAACAGTCAAACAAGTTCAAGCCTTTTTAGGACTAGCCAATTATTGTCAAAGATTCATTCCAAACTTTGCTAATATAGCAAGACCCCTAAATTCCCTTACATGAAAGGATGTTAAATTTGAGTGGACATCAGCTTGCATGGCAGCCTTTGTTTGTTTAAAAGAAATTCTCACTTCCGAACCCCTTTTGTGTTATTCTGACTCCTCTAAACCTGTTTGTCTGGAAACAGATGCCTCAGATGTTGCCATCAGGGCAGTTCTCTCTTACCAACAAGATGATGATCTCTGGCAACCTGCAGCATATATTTCCCACTCTTTGGACACTGCAGAATTAAACTATCCCATTTATGACAAAGAGCTATTAGCCATCATTCATGCACTTCATGACTGGTGACATTATTTAATCAGAAGAGACTTCTTTGAGATCTGGATAGATTACAAAAATCTGGAATATTGGAAAAAACCACAAGATCTGTCTTCATGGCAAGCTAGATGGCAAGCTATGCTGGCAGAATTTAATTTCAAGATATGTTATAAACCAGGTCCTACTAATGGATGAGCAGATGCTTTATTCAGAAGACAAGACCATTTTGAAAACAAACTGGAACTAAATAAACAAATTATTATGCTTTTTTCTTATATTTTTCAATGTGTTGTTTCTCTTTCCTCTTCCTTCTTTTCTTGAGTACAACAATCATCAGTGGACTTATGTCTTCCATCCCATTGATGTTATAGTTCAGAAAACAAAGTTTATTTAAACAAGAGAAAACAAATATTTGTTCCAGAAGATTTATGAATAGAAGCTCTTAATCTTTTTCACTCTTCTCCTTTAGGCAGTCATGCTGGGCAGAACCATACTAAACAACTTTTATCTAGATACTATTATTGGCCAGGTCTCAATGAAGATGTCACATCTTTTTGTTTCATACTGTTCTATATGCACTATATCCAAGGGATCTGAAGCTATTATACCAGTTTGTCCTCTTCCTATGGCTTCTTCTCCATGGGAAGACATTTCTGTTGATTTTATTACTGGACTTCTAACATCAAAAGGATTTGATGCTATTATGGTAATAGTTGATTGGTTTTCAAAAAAAGTGGTTTTTATTCCATGCTTTTCTTTGCTTTCTTCTCTTTATGTTGCAGAGTTATTTAGAGACCATGTCTGGTCAAGACATGGACTTCCATCTTCTATAGTTTCAGATTGCAGCCCTCAATTTGTCTCAGAATTCACAAAATAGCTCAACAAGATTCTTCAGATCAAACAAAAGATCTCTATAGCTTATCATCCAAGAACAGATGGTCAAACAGAGCATATAAATAGGGAACTGGAACAGTATTTGCATAACTTTATTGCAAAATGACAAGAAATATGGGCAAATTGGCTAAAAATCACAGAATATTATCACAACAATTCCTATTCTACCTTCACTCAGACATCTCCATTTGAAATCATGAAAACTTATCATCCTTATCTGGGTTTTGAAGCTCCCACTGTGAATAATCCATCTTTCCATTTCTTATGAGATATGTCAAAATCATTCAAGAAAGTAAAAGAAGCATTAGAAGAATCAAAGATCAGAATGAAAAAGCAGAATAAGAAAGATCTTCCTTAGTATCAAAAGGGTCAACAAGTTTTGCTATCCACAAAGAATCTTATGCTTCCATATCCTTCCAAGAAATTGTTCAAGAAGTGGATCAGTCCTTTTACAGTTATTGAAGTTATTCCTCATGCAGTTCATCTCAAACTGCCTTCCACCATGTAAATTCATCCTACCATTAACATCTCTTGCATTAAACCATATCTACCATCTCTTTGGGGACAAGACATTCTTACTCCAGATCCTATTATTATTACCAAAGAAGGCCATGAAGAATATAAAGTTGACCATATTGTTGACTCTTGTATTAAGAATGGAAAATTGGAATATCTGGTGCATTGGACAGGTTATGGAGAAAATAATCATACTTGGCAAACAAAAGATGATTTATCAAACTCTCCAGCACTTATTGAAGAATTCCATAAACTCCATCTTTTTGCACCTTGATGTCTTTTTACTATGGATCTATCTTCATTTCAAGCTCTGTTTAAACCTTATGAAAATCACACTGAAGCTGTATCATTAGCTATGTCTCATCTGGAATCCAAGACCTAAAAAGGGGGTAGTGTTATAGTTTGCTTTTTCAATTTTTAATCATGTAATCTTATCTTATCTTATCTTTCCACATGGTTATCTAATCTTTTGTCTTATCAGGTCACATGACAGGTCATGTGACTGGTCTAGACCCAGGACATAGGGTTAGCCTCATGCCTTGCACCTGTTATTTATTTCCATTGTTCTTTCATTTTAGAAGCATTGCTTCCTTTCAGCTATTGGCTATTCTCATGATTGCTTCTCTTCTTTTTGATGGGACCTCAGGATTCATGAGAATTCTCCCATCAGGGTCTTGGTCCATGCACTCTTCTGTACCATATAAATACTATAGCCTTAGCATATCTTAAGCCCCAGTCTTAAGCATTTGTATTTTACTGCAAGTGGCCTCACTAGGGCTCCTCTATATCTTTTGCTTACTCTTATCACACTGACACTGACATTGTTTAAGCCCTTGATTAGGGTTAAAGCTCATTGCTGACAACATTGAAACCACCAACCATAACACATAATACCCTAACAAATCAAATGCATATCAAAAGACATAAGTAAATATCAAGCCTTCTGGGTCATTAATAAAAATTGATGATGAGGATAATAAGAATAAGAAAGAAAAAAATCATTATGAACACAATGCAGGTGCAGAAGTAGAGAAAATGGTATCTATTGATAAGGCAATGGACTTGAAGAGTAAGATAAAGAGCATAGATGTGTTCTGGGATCTGGATGTTGAGGAAGAAGAGAGACAGTCAGACTTGATGTTATCTCACTGTGTTGGTGCTCATTTACCCCTATCTTCTGTTCAGGCTCCAGGACTGGCAGAATCATGCTTAGAAAGAATATAATGTGCAGGAATTCCCAGATGAAACTGATACTTCTTGTGATATCCCTGCATGTACATGGTTTGCATAGTATGGTGGCTTATGATCACTATGAACAAGTCCATGGGAACCTTACAAGAATTTACCCCAGGAATATGCCTGAATATTTGAGTTTAAACAGTTCAAGTGGACTGAGCAGGATATATCTTGTGCAGAAGAGGCCTAGAGCATAGAGGTGTGTTGCATTATCATTGTGCAGTGAATATAACAGGATTCTGACACATCTTCCATACCAGACAGAAAAATGCTTTGATAAGCACACTTGGGGCCTGTAATCATATAAGAGGGTGATGATATCTAGAAAAGGGGATATAATGAGCAAAACAAGAGCAATACATTTATCAAGTGAATATGCACTGCTTTGAGAGACTTTAGAGAGGGAAATGTCTGTTTGTGAGTCATTCTACTTGAGTCTTTCATTCCAGTAGTAGAGCACCCATCTGCCAAGAAATCAAGGGTAATGTTGTGATGCAGACATAAACTCATCTCCTGCAGGTACTCCATGCCAGCAAGACATGCCAAATACTCAGGCAAGACATGAATTGTCCAGCTTAGGTCCAGCTTCTGCAGGTATTACAACTTACCCTTCAAGAGCTTTACTGCCAAGGATGAATTCAGGGACACAGAGGTGAAGAATTCAATTCTAAGAATTTCTAGCTGGGTTGCTTTGGTTCATATAGCCTGGAAGAGGTTGTAAACTTTTTCTCAGTGCAGGGCCCTCAGACATACAACACTCAGATTTATCATTGATGCCAAGTGTTGCTTAGTTGACAAGATATCCATCAACAAATGTGTCATTGGTGCCATGACTGAAATGACAGAGTAATCTAGGGCTCAAAGAGAGGGAAATAGAGTGCCAAAATTTGATGGTATGATAAGGGTAGCCAGAGTTGCATTGTTGAGTCTAGAAAGAGTAAATAATGCAGGTTGAGAGATGAATTGGATGCAGTGAGCATACTTCCTGACAGAAGACCAGTCCAAGGGCATAGGATTGCTCTTGAAAGACTATGTGGTTGTGTATCCAAGGAATGTGTGTGGCCTGTAAATGAGAGGCAGGCTTGGAGAGAGAGGTGCCACTCATAATAATCTTCCCTCATTTGATAAGCTCCCAAAGATTGGATGGCAAGCACATGATGAGGGGGGCAAGTGAGTGCCATATCTTCCAGAGGATATTGAAAGCAGGCTCTGAGAATATTTTGCATGTTTGTGCAAGCTTGGAGACATCTCTGGAATTCCTGAGATAATGGCTATTGTACCAGGCTGGGAGGTTATCTGCAAGATGGTGGATAATGCAGAATATGAGTTCAGAGATGGGAAGACAAGGATGCATGATGGTCAATGGAGGATGATGCATAGTCAAGCAGGTAGCAAGATGAGCAGAGGGAAAAGTGCCATTAGCTAGTCATTAAAACCTATATGCATTGGGTAACAGTGGTGGCTAAAAAACACCAACCTAAGATACCAGAGGCAGGATGGCAGAACTGGACTCTGGAAGCACTTATCTCAGTTTTTTCAGACTGTTTGCTTAGTCTGATGATGGTACATGCTTTGAGGAAAGCCTGCTATTCCACTAACATTGGCTAGCCCCATCATTACACTTCTTTATAGTGTTTCACTGCCTGCAGTCTCCTATAGGCAGATCAAAGCATTAAAGAAAGACAGTTGTGCTGTCCATGGAGTAGTGCACATATGATGCAAAGAGACCAAGTTGAAGTGACATCAATCTTTATCAAGCAAGCTTTAAGAGATTGCACATGATAAGTGCATATTTGCACCATGTGACTTACTGGGCCCAAACAGTCATAAAAGCACCACCATGAGGTGGGAACACTCAGAATGGAATGGGACAAAAGTGCAGTAATTCAAGGAGGGAAAAACCCAATGATGTACAGGGAAAGTTGCCTCTTTATATATACTGTGGTAGCTGAGGTGTGATATATGGTATGATGCAGACTCTGGGATCAAGATAACACCAACTTGGGGATCCATGATGTATGGGTAACAAGTGTGTGCATTACACCCTTCCACACTGTAAAGAAGAGCTGCAGTGCTCCCAATGATTCAAAGTGGCACAATTACAAAGTTGTTTGTGGATAAGCCATTTATTATCTTCAGGGCTATAGCCAAGGCAGCAGACCAGATACTAGCAGCCATGTTTAACATGGCATTTACCAAGGATACAATTGATAAAGGCCTCTTCCATATCATTAGACCCCAAGATAAGAGCAGGGTGGTAATGGACATGGGAGAGAAAGAAGATAGGATTATTAGGAGTATAGTGGTAGAGTTGGCTGACATGGAAGGTGGGGTAAATATGGAAGGTGGGAGAAAGGGAAGGGTAATCAAACTAGGGACTTAGTCAGAATAAAGAAATGACTGAGTTAATATCTAATCAAACTAAGGACTAGATATATGTCAATGAAAGGTACTGTAGTATATAGTGAGTTTATACATACCTCAGTCAGGACAGAGAAATGACTGAGAATGCAGGGGAAAATGTAGTGCAGTATTAAAGATAAAAGCAGAGCTGTCATATGCTAATATGTTAGATGGACAACAAGGAATTGGAACTATCAAGGTGAAATGGAGAGCTGTGATGTATGGAGACAACACTATAACCAACACTCCCTCTCAGCTGGAGTTCACTTGCTTGGCCAAGCCAAGCAGCCCAGCAAGGTAATAGTATGTGACCACAGGCAACCCTTTGGTAAAGATATTAGCCACATTGTCAACTGATGTGACATGTTCCAGAGCAATTTCCTGTTGAGCAATCTTATAATAAAGCCAGAAATATGAAACATGAATGTAGTAAGTCCAAGTGAACATCTCATCCAAGGTTGTAAGAATGTAGATGGTTGCAGTGTTGTTAATGCAAAGAGATGTGAAAGCAGTCATCCCAAGGCTGAGTTTAGCAAGCAGGTGGCAGACCCAAAGGATTTCTTGTCCAACATGAACTGCTAAGTAGTATTCCACCTCAGCTGTTGATAGGGCAGTGGCTGTTTGCTTCTTGGAAGACCAGGAGAAGGTGCTGTTGCTGAGCATGAGTGCATACCTGGACACTAAGCAGGCATGATCTTGTGAACTGGCATAGTTAGCATCAGAATATGTATGGGGAGTAATGGATTTTGCAGCAGCATGCCCTCCAAGAGTCAAAACAAGGTTACAAGTGCCTTTGAGGTATTGTAGGATGCATTTTATGGCAATTCAATGGATGGGCCCTGGATTTGCAGTGAATTGCGCAACTTGCTGCACAGCATATGCAATATCAGGCCAGATCATGATAGTACAATGGTTTAGTGCACCTACAGCATTTTGATATGGCACATTGTGCATTGCAGCAATCTCATTAGTATTACCTGTGAAGTGTGCTCATGATAGATGCAGTCATGCTTGCTCTGGGGTTGATATTGGGTTTGCAGATTTGAGGCCATAGATTTGAAGCATGGAATCAATGTAGTGATAATGGGAGAAGGAGATGGTGTGGACTTGACAATTTTGAGTGACCTCAATTCCAAGAAGAAAATAGATCTTTCCTTGATCCTTAAAGAAGACATGAAGGTCAAAATCATTTTTTAGGTGCATCATCTTAGCTGGCAATAATACACAGAGGCAAAGATCTTCAACATGAGATGCAATAATGCAGATCCTGGATTTGTGTCAATAAATAAACATGCATGGGTCAGACAAACAGATGGTGAAGCTGAGTTTGAACAGTATCAACTTCAACTTGTAATACCAGAGATGGCCAGACTGGTGAATGCCATAGAGTGCCTTGTGGAGGAGCCAAACATGGTCCTCCTAGCCATTGGAAATGAATCTGGTAGGTTGTTTGATGTATGTCTGCTGGTCAAGGGGCATGTTGCTGTTGAAAAAAGCTGAGTTTATGTTAATAGCATGAACTTCCCAGTCAAGTGCAGCAGCAAGGGCATATAACAAGCAGATGGACTTGATTTGGGCAACTGGAGCAAATGTCTCATCAAAATCAACACCCAGTTTCTGGTTGAAGCCACAGGCAACAAGATGAGCCTTACATTGGAGAATGTGGCCGGATTCATCATATTTAATGTGGTAGACCCATTTTGTGTTGATAGCATTGTGATCAGTAGGGAGTTGAACAAGTTTGTATGTTTCAAGCTAAGTAATTGCATTAAGTTTATTATGCATGGCCTGTTCCCATTCTACATGGTCAGGTGAGTTTATTGCCTCTCTATAGGTGCAGGAATTTTTGCCTAATGCAATGTTAATGGTTTCATCTGGTAGGTTAGGTATTAGTGCCCTATCTACCTCATTTTCCAAGCCATGTGGGGTTAAGTCAGGGTTGTTTTCATCTGAGTTCTGTTCTAGGGTTTGTGCTGTTTTGGATATCACATGACAAGCTTTGATTGCAGCTGTTCTGGTTAATTGGACATGGTGAGGTGAAGGTGAGGTATGTGCTTTTTGAGGTGACAAAGGTTGCTCTATGTGATTAGTTAGAGCAGGAGGAAGATGGGGTTATACAGCAGATTGCTGGCTGAATTTATTGTCATTGACATTATAGTCTAGATGTGGTAAGCAAAATATTTATATTGAAACTGATACTCCCCCTTGGCCAGGCAAAAGTCATGATCATCAGCATTATCATCAAAAACAACATGCAAGGAAACCTGAATGGCCCACTTGGCAGGTAAATAGAGGTGCCAACCCTTTCATGTCTTAGAATATTCAACAAATATGGCACAAATGCCCTTTAAATCAAGCTTTCAGCAGTTTGGTGAGTTATTGAGGACATATGCCACACAGCCAAAGTGATGCAGGTGAGATATGTTTGGTTTATGTCCATAGTGCATTGCATATGGTGTGGAATTGGGAAGGGATTGGGTGGAGTGCTGGTTCTTAGTATATACAATGTAGTTAGCAGCTTTGATCCACAGGGAGAGCAGCAAGCCTGTATTAATAAGAATGATGTGAACATGGTCAATAAGAATATTGTTGAGCCACTCAGCTATACCATTTTGCTTGGGGGTTCATGGCATTAATTCCCAGCAGATGTCTTCTTGTTGCATGAAGGAGATCCAGGCACCACTGAAGTATTCACCTCCATTGTCTGTTTGTAGAGTTTGGAGAACTTTCCCATGTGACTTCTCAATCTCAGACTTCCAGGATTTGAATGCTGCAAAAGCATCACTTTTTTGCTGGAGAAAGAGAACCCACACCCAGCATGAATAGTCATCAGTGAGGGTCATCATGTACTGCAATCCAGACATGAATTGGACAGGTGATGGCCCCCATAAATCTGAATGAATAAGGGCAAGAAATTGATGTGCCCTGCCATGTTCTGATGATGGAAAGGAGACACAGGTCATTTTATCCATTGCATATGGTTTACAAACAGGCAGGCTGTATTTCAGCTCAGCCTGAGTGAGATTAGTGCCAGTGACAAGTCCTTTATGCAACAGCAAGTATACAGTCAAGTAGTTCAAGTAACCAAGATAACAATGTCATTGTTCCAGCTTTGAGAAGGGTGTAACAGCTGGGTAAGCAATGACAGGATGAGGTCTAGGCACATCAAAATAATAAAGCCTGTTAGCATGGTAGGTCACAGTAAAGATGGTTTTGTTGGACTTGGCAAGCATATTATATATTAACTGTCCCTTATTGTTCAGCTCAAATGAGATGCAATGTCTTGCACCAAAAAGTGTGTAGCAATTTGCATTATTAAGCCACAATACAAATATGATTGACATTGAGAATAATGGGATATGACATGCATCATATAGGTGAAGCTGGGTCATGTTGCCAGATAATCTGCTGGCAATAAATTGGGCTTTACCATGTTCTGAGATGGTGGTCTGCCCATTTCCAAAGCTGCAAATACTCCCACTGGGTAGTATGGAGTATGATGTGAATAACTTGCAATCTGCAAATATATGAATCAATGCACCAGAATTAATGATAGGGGTTGATGTTACTATGTGGGCATAAAGTACAGAGTCTGCAGTGTTAAAATGGGTTGAATTTGATTGTACAAGGATGTCAGATGATATATGGGCATGGGTTGCCACATTTGCCATCAAGCATTTCTCTAGTACAATGTTAGATACCTTATCTTTGCTTTCATTCTCTTGAGTAACTTCTGCTTTCTCCTTTTTTTTACCACAAAGCTTTTTCTTTGGTTCTTTTCCTTCCATACCACCTCTCTTTGCATAGCACATGATTTTGTCATGTCTAGCATGCTGACAATTCATACAGAATTTAATGCTGGTGGCACAAGCAGTTTGCTCTAGTGCTGCCAGTTGTTATTAACTTTTCGACATATCTGGGGGTACTCCAGATAACTCCGGAGCAGACAGGGCTTGGCTTCACCTTATGTGGTGTGCTCTTATGCCAGTACCAAGTGCCCCAATTTGCAGAGGGGTCAGAAACATGGAGGATCAGGATCAGCCAGAGGGCTTTTCCCAATAAGAGGCATGATGTCAAGCTATGGAATAAGTTGAGGGACTTCAGAGTAGGGTACAACATCAAGTTGTGAGGCCGAAGGGGTCTGGGGGAATCATAGCATTGTATTATGGTTGATATTCCAACTGGAGTCCAAGATACCGAACTCCTGTGCTTATATACCTTAGGAAGACAGATTATCTAAGGAGGGAATGGAGGTATGAAAGGAGTTGTCTCATAAGCAAAGCAGGTGCCAATGCATCCTGGATATGAATGGAGATGTCAGAGGAGACAACGTTGAATAATGTCAAACTGAAACTAAGTGATGACAGAAAGAAATGTGGCACAAAGAAACAGGAACAGCAAGCGAGGTTGAAGGAACAACAGAGTTGTATCAGAATGGTATGGAGTTAGTATAGGTAAAGTTGTAGTCAATCATGAGGTAGGAGATGATGGAGATAAGGGAAACTAGAAAACATGCAGCTTAAAGCATAAGAACACCTGGAGTTGTATCAGAACAAAGTGGAGTTGACCTGTTGGCACAAGATGTGACACCAGTGCATTTTCTGAAGTTCCACTATTTGTGATGATTGTGGTAGTCATGGGGCACATCTGTCATCTTTTTTCTTTGAGTATTTCTGAGATGACACTAGATAATGTTGTCAAGGTTTTGTCAAAATGTATACCCTTGATAAAGTAGTCCCAGGAGTCTGGGTCTTTTGGATCTGAGGGAAGTGTTAACAGTAAGATAATGGCTGCAAGCCATTCCTGGATCATGAAGTTTGCATTGGCAAGATACCAGATAGTCTCCTGATATTCATTGATGTGTGCAGATATATCTCCATCACTTGGCATATGGTATGTGAGATAACAAAACCAGTATATAATGGATCCTGTTCCTACTTGGCTGAATTCTGCTGCAAGTAGATTTCATGCATTACTTGCAGCATGGAGGTGAATTATTTTGACTATCAACTTAGTTTTGATGTATTGTCCAATTATAGCTTTTGCAGCTGAATTTATTTTTTGCCAGACAATATGGGATGTAGTATCAGATGGTTCAGATAGGATTCCATTAACAAGCAGTGACAGATTGCAATACTCAAAAGCTGTGAGCATGCAGTATGACCATATAAAGTAGCCAGATTTATTTGCAAGGCAATTATTTTCACTTTGTGGGAAAAGATGGCTTGTACCTGTGGGCATATCCCAGGATATGGGTACTGCAGAGGCAGTGATTTGACCAGACATGTGGGCTTAGGATGAGAATGAAATTGGATTTCAATGGATTGAAGTTAGGTGACAGGGCTTATAATCTAATCAAACTAAGAACTCAGTTGAGATGGAGAAATAACTGAGTTAATACCTAATCAAACTAAGGACTAGATATATGTCAGTGAAAGGTACTATAGTGTACAGTGAGTTTATGCATACCTTAGTTGGGATGGAGAAACAACTGAGGGTGCAGGGGAAAATGTAGTGCAGTATTAAAGGTAAAAGAAAAGCTGTCATATGCTAATATGTTGGGTGGACAACAAGGAATTGGAACTGTCAAGGTGAAATAAAGAGCTGTGATGTATGGAGACAATATCATAACCAACAAGAGTATAAGTGGAAGTAGTAGGATAAGCATAAGTGATAGCAAAAGGATCATTATTGTAAGGCATTAGTTTGGCTACCTATTATAAATGTTGCAATGTACTTCAGGGTACTCCAGATAACTCCAGAGTGGATGGGGCTTGGCTTCACCTTATGTGGTGCACCCTTATGCTGGTACTGAATGCCCTGATTTATGGAGGGGTCAGAGACTATTGGAGGTTTGGAATAGGCCATAGGGCTTTTCCCAACAAAAGGTACAATGTCAAGTCATGAAGTAAGTTGAGGGACTTAGGGTAGAGTACAATGTCAAGTTGTAAAGCAGAAGGGGTCTGAGGGAATCATAATGTCATGTTATGATTGATATTCAAACTGAAGTACAAGATACAGAGCTACAGTACTTATACCTTAGAGAGGCAGATTATTTAAGAAGGGAATGGAGATATAAAAGGAGTTGTCTCATAAGTGAAGCAGGTGCCAATGCATCCTGGATATGAATGGAGATGTCAGAGGAGATAATGTCAAATAATGTCAAACTGAAACTAAATGGTGACAGAGAGAAGCATGGCACAAAGAAACAGGAACAGGAAGTGAGGTCAGAGGAACTACAAAGTTGTATTGGAATAATACAGAGTTAGCATAGGTAAAGTTGAAACCAATCATTAGGTGGAAAAGACAGAGGTAAAGGGAACTAGGAAATATGCAGCTTAAAGTGTGAAAGTAACCAGAGTTGCACCAGAGATATAGTGGAGTTGAACTGTTGGCACAGGATATGACACAACTCAAAAAAGTAACTTTGGTAAAAAGTAGAGCAAACTAATACCATTTGTTTTAGACTTTGAATTCACTTTGATGAAGTCATGGATTTGAAGTTCACATTTTGTTTAGCCAGATTGTCAAACTAGTACAAGAAAAACTAAAGAATTAAGACAAAAGTTGCTAGAAAGAGAGTTTGAGGAAGTTGATCAAGGAAGCCTTGAATGAGGAATAATCAAAACAGGACCAAGAATAATCATTGCAGTGGAAGTTTTGATTTTTAGGTTAAACAGACCATGATGTCTATAAACAAAGAATTCTTTCTGGAAGCAAGTGCAAGACTTAAATTGGAAGATTAATGACCATGACCAAAGAAGACATCTAGCTATTTGGGAGAATATGAAAAGGTTTTACTCCAATTATAAAGTTATCTAACACTTGGTGAAGGAAGAAGAAAAGTTTGTAATGACTATAAACTATATAGATCTGAAATGACATAAAACTATCAGAGTCTTTTAGTAAGTGAAATCAGATGAAAGTCAAGGTCATATCTAGGGCCTTGATGAGTAGAAAGGGAGTAACTGAAACAAGAAAGCAAGTCTTCAAGTATACAAACAAAAGGGTTAAAAACTGAGTAAATGCAAAAAAAAAGCATCAAAGTACTGTAAAGAAGAATTTCAAATATTTGAAAAAGATTGATGATAATTACTGTCTCAGAAAATCCATAAGGAGTCTTGGAGATTGGGATGAGATTTGATGGTTTACTCTTTAAGTTTGAGAGTTTTGATTTACAGGAAATCAGAAAAGCAAGATCAAATGCAAGAATATTATTCAAGAATTCTATCAGGAAATTCAGGTGGTTTAGTCCCTCAAGTAACCACATGGAAATAGTCAAGAAGTTTATCTGGTAGAAGACACCCCTGAAGAGAAGATGAAAAAGTTCAAAACACTTGATTATACTATACAGAAGATTGCCAGATAAAGAAAATAGTTTGGTGGATTTGTATTTCAGAGATTGCTTGATAAAGAAAATAGTCAAGTGCAAGGAGACAAGTATTCAGCCATGAACACAAAGAGAAGTGGTTATATCTGTGGACATGAAGAGAAACAGATTTGAAAAAAATCATTTTCAGAGAGAATTAGCATCATCAGATGAAAGGAAATTTAATCTCTGAGTAGAAAGTGATTGCAAGGATGTTTGCATGAATCTGAAACAATTTAAAACTATTTCAGAGGCAGTTCTACATCTGCATTATCAAAAGTAATTCAAGAAAGAAAGTTGAGAAGTACAAGTTAAAGAAGATTCACAGTGCCAGATTCTAGCTATTGTATACCATAAACCAGGCATCAAAGAGCAAAGAGTATTTGACAAGGAAAGTTGATTAGCATTTCAACAAAGATCAAGCAAAGCAATCAAGAGTTCAAATCAGGAAAATAGAAAAGTAAGAAGGTTATTATCATCAAGAAGAGACCATCTGTCTGTGAAGCTATCCATTGAAGGTAATGAAGAAAATGAAGTAGTTTCAATGGCCTTCTCAATACCCAGGAACTAGATTATAATCCAAAAAGATCAAAGAGAATTCAAGAAAGCAAAGCAAAATTAGACTGAAATATCTTGAAACTATTCAGAGTTTTAGATAAGAAGAAAGGTTTAGTAAGCAAAAGCTAATAATGGTGCAGTTAGTCTCCATATGAGAGAAGTTAGTCATCTAGGCAAGTAACTGAAAGATTTAGTATTCAAGTCACAAGAGTTCTAAGCATGACTTGAAACTGTTTTGGTTTTATAAGTTATCCTATGAAACTCTTAGTCTGCAACAACTAAAACTATGAAATATAGATCTAAAGAAGATAAGCAAGTAATTGCAAGTGGAAAAAGTCAGAAGGTAATCAGGTGCATCTCTGCAATGAAAGTTACCAAGAATTGATCAAGATAGTACTCAAGCAAGTATAAAAAGTCAGAAGGTTATCAGGCATATCTCTGCAAGAGTCTAAGAAAGTTATCAAGATCACACATCTTTAATGGATTGAGTCCTTAGCAAGACTTTAAAAGGTTTTATTTCAGAGTTTTCAGAGGCAGTAATGCAAGAAGCTGCATATCAAACTTCTAGATCACCATTCCATCAATTCTGCATTCCTTGTTTATTTAGCAAACCACCACTCAGTTATTTATTTGATTTGAGATTTGTTGAAACAAAAGCCTAGTTGAAACATACTAGTATCAAATGAGAAAAGCAAAGAACAGGAATTGTCAAAAATTCAGTTTATTTTTTCCAAACAAAAGTAATTATTGCATCAAAATTGCATGCTCATTCTAGATGTGTATTTTATCAGGACAATGAAATCTGAAGAGGAAATAGTAGAGATGATAGATGAACATAGTGAATCCCCTCTTCTAGGAGAAGATATCATCAAGTACAAAGAACAACACAGGAGTTCAAGTACTCTTTTCAAGAATAAGTACTTTTTTGTAATTCTTAAAATCTCAGAGTTTCTTGGCCTATGCTAGTTTTTCTTTTCTTTTTCTATTTATTTCAGAGTTTCAGAGGAGATAGCAAGACTGTACTTCCAATAATGGGTTGCAAGAAAGCTAGAAGAAAGCTTAAACCTTGGTGATTCATGTTATAATTTTATTACATTTTTCACATTTCTAACACTATGTTCACTCTTTACAAAGTCATATCATGTGACTTCTTCATAATTTCACCTCTTTACATCTTCACCTTTTCACTATTTCACATCTTTACATTTCACAAGTCTAGACTGGTCTAGACCATAAGGTCATACCTTGTGTTTAACACATGTTACTGCTAGAGTTCTTGCTACTTTATTGCCATTGATTGGCTTACTGTACTATACTTTAGGGCCAGTCTAGTGTACTTGGTCTGTGCACATATCTGTACAATATATAAGAGTCAAGGTGCAAGCTGGAATTTCCCAGTCTTGCATGTTACAAACGCTATTGTGCAGTCACCTGACAAGCACGTGACCGTGGGACTTCATTGCCAAAACAAGACAAACCCTAGGTTATGGTTAAGCATTATTTAATATTCTATTGGCATATGGTTGGGGTTACACTTATGGTTGGATCTAGTATCTCAGATGATAGATGCATCTCCTGATCGGATCTCCGATGAATCTGATCTCGATCCAGAAGAGGGTCAGATCTGATCGTGGCAGATCTCTAGA
>JBBPKN010000845.1:0-26966 GCA_038089275.1 Pulveroboletus cf. rosaemariae | reverse complement strand
AAGAGGCTGGAAGACATGAGGCTAACCCTATGCCCTGGGTCTAGACCAGTCATGTGACCCGTCACGTGCCTTGATAAGATAAAAGATTAGATAACCACGTGGAGAAGATAAGATAAGATCACGTGATTGAAGTTTGAAAAAAGCGGACTATAACACTACCCCCTTTTTAGATCTCGGATTCCAGACGAGACACAAATAAAGCAGCAGTTTCAGTGTGGTTTTCATAGGGCTTGAATAAAGAACAGAAAGTAGAGAGGTCGGTGATGAAAAGACGACGTGGTGCTGAAGGATGGATCTTGTGGAATTCTTCAATGAGATCAGGAGAATTAATCAAATCATCCTTTGTTTGCCAGGTACGATCATTTTCTCCATAACCTGTCCAATGAACCAGATATTCCAATTTTCCTTTACGAACTCGAGAGTCAACAATATGGTCGACCTCGTATTCGTCATGACCTTCATCTGTGACCAAAACGGGATCAGGAGTAAGGATATCCTGTCCACGAAGAGAGGGATAATATGGTTTAATGCGCAAAATATTGACGGTAGGATGAATGCGCATTGTAGAGGGAAGTCGGAGACGAACAGCATGGGGTATTACTTCAAGAATCATAAATGGTCCAATCCATCTTTTAGTGAGCTTTTTAGATGGATAGGAAAGCGTTAGATTTTTTGTGGACAACAAAACTTGCTGCCCTTTAGTGTACAAAGGGAGCTTGGTTGTGTTTTGCTTTTCCATCCGTTCTGATGTTTCTTTCAATGCTTCCTGAACATCTTTGAACAATTTTGACATATCGCGAAGAAAATGGGAAGAAGGATGTGCAGATAATGGAGCTTCGAAACCAAAACGAGGATGATATGTTTTCATGATTTCGAATGGTGAGGTTTTCGTTGAAGTGGAATAGGAATTATTGTGATGATATTCTGCAATCTTTATCCAATCCGCCCATGTTTCTTGCCGTTTAGCGATAAAGTTTCGCAGATACTGTTCTAGTTCCCTGTTAACCCGCTCTGTTTGGCCATCCATTCTAGGATGATATGCTGTAGAGATCTTCTGTTTGATCTGAAGTATCTCATTCAGCTATCTTGAAAACTCCGAAACAAATTGAGGTCCTCGATCCGAGATTATAGAGGAGGGCAGGCCATGCCATGACCAAACATGGTCTCTGAAAAGTTCTGCAACATAAAGAGAAGATAGAGAAGAAGAGCAAGGAATAAAAACGACTTCTTTAGAAAACCGATCCACTACCACCATAATTGCATCAAATCCTTTCGACTTCGGTAAACCCGTAATAAAATCAACAGAAATATCTGTCCATGGTATAGATGCCAATGGCAATGGATGAACTGGAATAATAGGTTCAGAACCCTTGGATGTTGCACAAGTAGAACAATGAGAAACAAAGTTTGCAACATCTTCCTTGAGTCCTGGCCAATAATAATATCTTGAAATAAGTTGCTTGGTTCGTGTTTGGCCTGAATGACCTCCAAGTGGGGATGAATGAAAAATGTTTAAGGCTTCTGTGCGTAATGATTCTGGAATAAATATTTGTTCTCGACGATTCAGATAGACCTTGCTCTCTGGACTATAACACCATGGTTCCGAGAGTCGTAGGTCCACTGATTCTTGTTGAATACGAGTAAAAAAGGAAGAGGAAAGAGAGGTAAAACGTTGAGAAAAATGAGAAGATGGTAGCATAGTGACTTGTTTATTAAGGTCCGGTTTATTGGCAAAATGATCCTGTCGGCGGGAAAGAGCATCAGCACGACCATTAGTAGATCCTGGTTTGTAACAAATCTGAAAATTGAATTCGGCAAGAACAGCTTGCCACCTGGCTTGACGAGGGGACAAATCTTGAGGACGTTTTCAATATTCCAAATTTTTATGGTCGGTCCAAATTTCAAACGAATCCCGACCTATTAAATAATGATGCCAGTCTTGAAGAGCCCAAATAACCGCTAATAGTTCTTTATCATAGATAGGATAATTAAGTTCAGCTGTGTCAAAAGAGTGGGAAATATAGGCAGCTGGACGCCAGAGACCATCTTCCTGT
This sequence comes from Pulveroboletus cf. rosaemariae, assembly GCA_038089275.1. Taxonomy (NCBI): domain Eukaryota; kingdom Fungi; phylum Basidiomycota; class Agaricomycetes; order Boletales; family Boletaceae; genus Pulveroboletus; species Pulveroboletus cf. rosaemariae. Next base: position 24,912 of record JBBPKN010000845.1, on the reverse strand, counting down.
TGATACGAGAGAACAGCCCCAGTAGCCACATTGGAAGCATCGGTTTCAATTCGGACTGGTTTAGAAGAATCCGGATAACAAAGGAGTGGTTCGGAGGTGAGAATTTCCTTGAGATGAACAAATGCAGTCATGCATTGGGAAGTCCAATCAAATTTGACATCCTTTTTGGTAAGGGAATTGAGAGGACGAGCTATATCTGCGAAATTTGGAACAAAACGCTGATAATAATTGGCTAGACCCAAGAATGCTTGAACTTGTTTAACGGTCCTGGGAATGGGCCAGTTGCGAACTGCACTTGTTTTATTGAGCTGCATTTGCACCCCCTTTTTAGAGACAACCATTTCTAAATAATCAACTTGATCTTGTGCAAAATGACATTTGGATGGTTTGAGAAAGAGGTCATGTTCCTGAAGACGTTGGAGAACTTCTGCAACGATTTCCAAATGTTGGTTACGATTTTTTCCTTGAGTAAAAATCATGATATCGTCAATGTAGATGACGACATGTTGCCACATATCGTGGAAAATGTCGTTAACCATAGCCTGAAAAGTTCCCGGTGAATTACACATGCCAAAATACATTACCAGGGGTTCATATGCTCCGATGGGAGTAGTGAACGCTCCCTTCCATTCATCGCCTTCTTTCATCCGAATATTGTTATAACCCCATCGAAGATCTAGGGTTGTAAACATATCTGCTCCGTTTAGTCTATCAATTAATGTCGAAATCAGAGGTAATGGGTAATTGTTTTTTATGGTATGTTCGTTTAGATATCGATAATCGATAACCATACGTTTACCACCATCTTTTTTGCTGATGAAGAAAACTGGAGACGTTTGAGGGGATTTGGATGATCGTATGTACCCCTTCTTCATTTCTTTATCGACAAATTCTCGTACTTCCTTCATCTCCTCATTTGAGAGAGGGATAATACGGCCTTTCTTTGGTACAAAATTTTCTTTTAATTCGACAGCATGATCCCATGGTTTCCTAGTGGGCATTCGTTCTGATTCATGCTGCGAAAAGACGGGTAAAAATTCCCATAACTCCTTTGGGACTTCTTTCTGTAGCTGAGTTTGCTCTTCGGCCGTTACCTTTCTTGTCATAAGGTGAGAATCGCAATCTGCCGTACATCTAGAAAAATTAATAGTCTTCTTTACCCAATCTATTTCGGGATTGTGTCTTGTAAACCAATCGAATCCTATGAGTAGATCCAATGGTCCTAGTGATGATACATAGGCAATGGTTCGTTCACGATGCCATTTCCCATTATGTCCCTTGATGGCTATATAAATAATGACGTAATTAGTAATCTTACCAATGGATCCTTCTGTTCCATCGGCATTAAATACTGTGAGAGGTTTCGGCATATTCTTTTCATGAAGTCCGTGCTTCCATACGAACTTCTGATCTATAAACGTTACTGACGCTCCTGAATCAATGATGGCAAAAGTTAATCCGCATGACTCCATTTTTAAACCTTGTTTTCCTTTTACTTCTCCGTCGATTTTCACACTTACCCCGAGTTCATCTCTTTGTTTTCTGTTAAATAATTTTGCTAGGTCTTTTTTCTCTTCGCTTCCTATAGCAATCAATTGTCCATTAGTTTCTTCAGACGGAATTAAGCACCCTATCTCCAGGGCCACGCTCGAATGAGACGCCGTCACGGAGGAAGTTGAATTCCATTTCATGGTAGACAAATCGAAAGATGAAGGCAAATAGAAAGAATTACATACTGGGAAATCTGACCCTAACCTATCAGTTTCCCTCAACCTTTTCCCGCTTCCGCCTGTTTCTTTTCCGTTTCAAACAAGTCCTGGAAATAAGCACGTGCTTCTTCCATGCTACTCCATAATGCCGCCGGAATCTCCTGGAATCGTGCTGCATCTGCCATGTTATAGACGGGCCCTATACCTGTAGGCTCCGCCGATTGCCATCCATTTTTATCTGGAGGCGAAAACTCTCCAAATCGTACTGGTTGTACATATTGGGCTTGCGCCCCTTGTTGCCTTTGTTGAGGCCCTTGCTGCGTGTTTCGGCTGAAATTGTTAGAAGGCCTTGGGGCCGCGGGATTGTACTGTCCCCGGCAATCTCGGGCTAGATGCCCCGGCTTCCCACACTTGAAACATGTGCGGACCGGCGTAGTCACCGTTGCCGCACCTTGTCTATCCACCTCCATAGGGGCTCCTCTGCCTGGTTGGAGACCTGTCTGCGTAAATCGTGGCGTGGGTGTAAAAGAAGAGGGAGGGGGACCTCGTGGGGGTTGAAACCTTGATTGGAATCGGAGAGCTGATCACTCGACCGCCATCCTTTCGAATCCTCTTCCAATCGTTCACATCTGTTCTACTAAATCGAAGAAGTCTTCTTTAATGCCTTGCATTATCGCCTGTTGATAGACGCGATAATGTACTTGTTCCCTGAGCAGCTTTGCAGCATGCTCAAAGGAAACCCCCGCATCCTTTCTAAGCACCTTGAATGCCTGCAGGTAATCGTCAATCGAATTACCGTGCCTCAACCCCTCCAGCTTCTTCATGGCGTCATGAGCCATTTCTTGGATCCTAAAATATGACCGCATTTCCATAGCGATCCCTGCAAAATCCGGCCATGCGGAATCTCCCTTTCTCATGCCTTGCCCATCATAGTCACCTTCTGCATTAATATACTTCTCCAGGGTGATTTGAGCGAATCCTTCTGCTCTACCATCCAACCTGGAAAGCACCACCGCGCATTGTTGTCGATTGGTCTTCCATTCTTGTTCCACTACCCATATAGAGAGTAATGTGAACCACTTGCGCCATTTACCCTTATCACCATTCCAGGTGCCAGGGTCCCTGATCTTCTGCGAGGCTCCCATCCTCAAGAGTTCTTCTGCCAGTTGCCTCATCGTATCTCCACCGTCCATAGTTCCACCCGAATGTATCGTCGTACGGATCGACGGCTGGAAGAGCGGTAACTGGTGAGAGGGCCCTGGGGATGGTAGGTGAGGTTGCTTGAGTAGGATTGATCCGAGTTCGATATCTGCGTTCTCGGGCGAGTTCGACGAGCTGTCTTGTTCGGCTGAGTGGCAAAATGGAGCAGACACCTTGGGCTATTGTCTGGGGGCGTCAGTTAACTGGTTTTAATGAGGAGGAAGGCCTAAGAGTTCTCAATCTTTCTGAAACCGCGACTTTTCTATTTCTCCCTTTACTAGTGATGAAATCCTTCCTCGTTTGTTCGTCAAACTTATCAAATCTCCTCTGGAACGAAAGTCTTCCCAACTCGTCGTCCTCGAATCCTAAAACTGCTTCAAAGATAAAATCCTTCAATTGTTCTTCGTGTCCCCACAAATATTCCTTGCGCATATGAGCGAATACTTCTCTGCTAATACCTGAAGACTAGTACGAAGTCTTGAGCAAATGTTATGATCTCGATAACCTTGATAGCGTTCTTAACCCTAGTCTTGGGTTCCAATGACTGATAGCAGCCGCAAAAGATGAAAAGAGTAGATGATTGGAAAAGAGTACGAGTGAGACACTATACAGCTAAGGGTACAAGTGCTCAAGACTGGGGAGTCTTGAGACGTCTATGCTACAGCTTTTATATGGTACAATATCGTGCACGGACCAAGACCCTGATGGGAATATTCCCATGGACCCTGCACGGCGATCAAAAAGAAGAGAAGCACTCGTGGGAATAGCCAATGGCTGAAAAGGAGCGAGGCTTCTAAAATGGAAGAACAATGGAAATGAAAAGAGGCTGGAAGACATGAGGCTAATCCTATGCCCTGGGTCTAGACCAGTCATGTGACCCGTCACGTGCCTTGATAAGATAAAAGATTAGATAACCACGTGGAGAAGATAAGATAAGATCATGTGATCAAAGTTTGAAAAAAGCGGACTATAACATTAACCACTTGTTTAGCTTGATTATCTTGTACATCATCTAGTGCCTTTTAATATAGGCATTACCTCCTAACTTGTGCTATGGCTCCTCAGGCCTTGCTACCCTGAGTCCACCACACTGCTCTTCACTCTATTCCAACTGAAACCGACAATGAAACTGATGCACCCTCTCAAGGCAGACCATTTAGAGTTAGAATGGGTCATTCAGAGATCAACACCATAACAAGCAAGACTTGAAACTGTTTTGGTATTATGGATACTCCTGAAAAACCCTTAGTCTGCAATAACTATAAACTATGAAATAGATCTAAAGAAGATTTAGCAAGTAACCACAAGTATAAAAAATTGAAAGGTAATTGGACATATCTCTGCAATGAAAGTTGTCAAGAATTAATCAAGATAGTACTTGATACAAGTGTAAAAAGTCAGAAGATTATCAGGTATACCTCTGCAAGAGTCTAGAAAGTTATCAAGATTAAATATCTTCAATGGATCAAGTCCTTAGCATGACTTTAAAAGGTTTTATTTTAGAATTCAAAGGCAGTAATGCAAGAAATCTGCATTATCAAAATTCTAGATCACCATTTCAGATCATCTGAAATCCTTGTTTATTCAGCAAACTGCCACTCAGTTCTTAATTGGATTTGAGATTTGTTGAAGCAAGAGCCTAATTGAAACATACCAGTACACCAATGAGAAGAGCAAAGAGTATTTGTGTCAAATTTTGTTAAAATTTTCCAAAAGAAAGTAATTGTTTCCATCAAAATTACATGCTCACTTCAATGTATATTTCATCAGGACAATGAAATCTGAAGAGGGGATAGTAGAGATGATAGGTGAACATAGTGAACCTTCTCTTCTAGGAGAAGATATCATCAAGTATAAAGAATAACATAGGAGTTCAAGTAATTCCTTTATCAAGAAAGAGTACTTTTTTACAAATTTCAAATCTTAGAGTTCTTGGCCTATGCCAGTCTTTCATTTTCATTTTCTATTTATTTCAGAGTTTCAGAGTAATAGCAAGACTATACTCTGATGATGGATTGCAAGAGTTTAGATGAAGAACATTTAGGCAATTTAAAGCCTTGCCCTTGAAGAGGAGATAGTGTTATAAATGAATAGTTTACTAGCAGAAGAGTCACATGACAAGCACATGATCATGAGACTTTATAGCCAAACAAGGATAAACCCTAGAATATGGTTAAGTTGTTTATTTAGAGTTTTTCCTTGGATTTGGGCATAGCTTATAATTAAATCTAGTATCTCAGATGACAGATGCTTCTTTTAATCAAATCTCTGATGAATCTGATCTTGATCCAGATAAGGGTCAGACACAATCATGGCAGATCTCTAGATAAGATCTTTTTAGCCTCATGGCTAAGGGTATGGTTTAATTTCCACTACCCCTGAATCCTTTCTTTTTATTCTACATAGTCTCTTCCTTGATATACTCCTTTACCACATGGTCCATTGGTCATATTCTCAGTCAGCATGCCCTATGCCCTATTTTCTTATTTAGATAGATAGCCCTTTACCCTAATGGTCTGTGCACCATTCTGGACAGTGTATATAGTAGGTAGTTCCTTGATTAAGACTCCCCAGCCTTAATCACCTGTTATCCTTACATTGTCCTGTCAATACATAGGCTTATAGGCAGTCTGGCTCCTTAGAGTTAACCCTTCCCTAAATCATTGTCTATCTTCTATTCAATCTGAATCTGACACTAAATTCATGCACTCTCTCAAGGCTGGACATCATTAGGGTTAGAAAGCATCATACAAAGTCTGACACCATAATAACCTTCTTATGCCTAGACCTTGCCATTATAGTCTAAGCATCTCCCTAGCCATTCTGCAGCCTCTTTCTTGACAAGTCACTCAAGGATTATCAATAGACTATCATTACCCTCTTGCATCTGTTCTCTACTTCTAGATGACCCATTTCTGGCTGTTGGTCCTAGCCTTTCAAAACCTTGTTTCTCAAGCATAACAAGTCTACTAGATCTAAGTCCCTTGTTTCTCCAACCTCTGACATCACACCTCCATGCACTTCTGATTATTACAATCCCTTATTGGGTATCTTGTTCTATTTAGGATTTGAGAACTCCAATACTCTGACCCCCTTTTACCTAATTCTGCTTCTTTCTGAAGCCCCTTCTTTTTCTTCATTTTTGCCTCTTATGCTCAAGCTATTGAATCTCCACATACCCTACAAAGACTGTTGGATTCACTTTGTTGATGCTTAGCATTATCCTTCACTAGATGGTTTGTGTTCACTGATTCTAGGACATTACTAACTCATTTACTGTGGTCCATTGACCCTGGGTATTGAGTAGTACCTCATCTGTTCACTGGATAACACATGCCAGCACCTCATGCACCCTCTGTAGCTCTGTACCACTCTAGTCTCAGCTAACTCTGACCCTAAACCATAGCTTTTTTATTACTATCTGGTAGTTACAACTTTGTCACCTAAGTGCACAGTAGCCTCCATGTCACTCTGCTCTCAGTAGCAGGTCAGTTTCATCTGTTGATATGCCTACCAGGAAGACACCTCCATTTGTCTCTGATCTTCTCTAAACTTGTAGCATTTGACCCTTTGTTACATTTTGTCCTCTGGCATCTCCATTACCTATTTCCTTTATCCTCACAGTTTTTGAGGTATACTCACCTTTCTGACCAACAAGGCTTTAGAAGCACCACCTCTCTTCCTCTGTACTTCTCTGCACTCACTGTATTTTGTCTCATGTGCCCAAAATCTTCTCACCCTCTCTGGACATCTCTGTTCCTTTCCATTTTCCTGGTAAGCTCACCATTCTGTCATGACTGTGCTGTGATTACCCTTCCTTACCCCCACTTGCAGTTGATTGAGCTTTGTTTTGGTTTCTTATTGGCATCTGCTTGGACTTCCTCTATATGGCACTACATTGTTTTTCTTGATGTATCACCTCCCTATGACCCTCTCCAATTGCCTTTGGTATCCTCTGTTCCTTTCTGGGAATCCTTTGTTTCATGGAATTCTCTCCATGTTTCTCTGTTCTCTCTGATTCCTGCCTGAAAAATCTTTGCTCTTTGGGCATTGTTTCCTAATGACTCCATTCCTGCTCACATGTTTCCCTTACCTTTTCTAATATGTCATCTTGAAACCTGTCCTTCCATTCCCCTGGATATTCCTTTTCCTGGAGACATTTCTGCTCTTCTGCATTCCCTGGAAAATCTTCCTTTTCCATGTCTGTTTTTTTTTGGTTGGCCTTTTTTTCCAGCCTCTCTCTGTCTCTCTGGGTATTTCTGGATTCCTTCCACTTCACACTTTACACTGCCTCTGGCCCCTTTTTATTTCCTGTTTCCTAGTTGACAATGGGACATCAATCTTAAGAAGGAGATAGCATCTAGTGATTACACTAGTAACTGCTGATTACACCTAGCAGTCCACAACCTACCAGTCATCTAGCACTCATGCCCTTCTCTCATGCCCTTCTCTCAGTCCCATTGCTTGCTCCTCCAACCTTCCTCTGTTTTATCTCTGATTTCTTCCACTGCAGTGCCCAGCCCACCTGGTCAACTGTCTATCTCTTTGTGCAATGACCAGACTTGCTCTGTGCTGATTGCCCCCTCCAACTACCCTTACCACTTGTGCAGTAACTGATCCTTATCCATGTCAACTGCATCCATCTCCAATTACCTCCAATTACCTCTGTTCCTCTCCCAAGTAGCTCATCTCCCTTTTCTCACTGCAGCACATGAATGACATGCAATTTAATCAGCATACAAGTTCATTTGTATCATACAGAGGAGGCAAGACCAACAAGCAACCCTTAGCACAACATCCACTTCTCCAGGTTCTCTCTGACCTTTACTCCATAGTACTCCAGCTCAGCCTCAGCCTCAAGGTTGACCATGACAATCCTTGGTTCCCCTACCACAATGTATCCAGCCCAACAGCCCTCTGCCAGTTTGATCTGGATTAGGTCATGAAGAAGCTTGTTCTGCTTCCTTATCTCTGTGCAAAGATGGCCACCAACCTCTTGAATGATGTCTGTGACCAGGCAGTCCCCCACAGACTCTAACCCCCCACCTTCTCTGATCACTGAACCCCCAGGTTGTGTTCACTCCACCCCTCCGGCTCCAGACCCCTGTCCTTTTAATGATTGTTTAGTAGTGTTCCAATCCAAAACCATATGATTGACTATTCTTCTTTTCATACATTTCAGATCTTTGGCCTGCATCACACATACCCTGTTATGGAGATAAGGAGCAAGTTGTTCATTAGACCAGTATTGGAGCTTGCCAAATAAGGACATCAGAAACAGGATATGTCTTCAACATTTCTGTTCTTCCTATCCATTTTATCAGAACCTGACCCAACTCCAATTTAGCTCTGATCTCTAGCTGTACAATAAACTGTCTTGCTGGCAATCAGCATGTTTCAGTTCCCTTTGGAGATAAGAAACCTTCCTCAACTCTGTTCCTTCCCTGCCCTAGATCTGACCCTTCCAACATTTGTTTTGGATATTTTGTTTGACTATCAGGCTCTAGTCTAATTTCTGATCTTCTCTCCAGTAGTCTTTTCAAAGCCCCCATGGTTCTCCACTTCTATCCCCCTCATTTCCCTTTCCATTTCTCTGACTCTGTTGCAGAAGCAACCATTTTGACATTAGTCTCTAATCTCATCTCTCTAGGATATTCAGTTAATTCTTCCATTTCCTTCTTGGTTGTTCTTTTGTTCTCACTATCACCCCATGACTGCCAAAGGCACCACTTGCCTGGTCATGAGACTTTATCACAATAGGTTATCTTGTAATCTGTAGAAACTTTATTTTTCCAAGTTCATTCCAACTTTCCTCTGAAAACTTGTTCACTCAAGTACTCACAAGACCCTTTGTATAGTTGGTTCTTGTCCTTTTATCTAGTACCCTCAACACCTCCAAATTTCTCCAATTTCCAATCTCTTTTCACAAAGATGCTAACTAGAGTTACTACAACATTACCCTAGTATCATTATATCTTCATCTTCATCTTGCTCTTCCTCTGCCTCTTTCCAGACATCCATCCCCAGTTCCATTACCTCTCCTGTTACCTCTTTCTCTTCACCATCCTCTGGCCCACTCTTCATATCCTCTCTGCTTACCTTTTACACAGAATTGAGGATGTTGACCAGCCACTCTAGCAGCCAGTTCTTCCTCCTTATCTCCTGTACCTGTTATAAACATTTTGACATACTCCAGGAGTACTCCAGATAACTCCGGAGTGGATGGGGCTTGGCTTCACCTTATGTGGTGCACCCTTATGCTAGTACTGAGTGCCCTGATTTATGGAGGGGTTAGAAACTATTGGAGGTCTGGGATCGGCCATAGGGCTTTTTCCCAACAAAAGGCATGATATCAAGTTGTGGAGTAAGTTGAGGGACTTAGGGTAGGGTACAATATCAAGTTGTGAGGCAGGAGGGGTCTGGGGGGAATTGTAATGTCATATTATGGTTGATATTCAAACTGAAGTACAAGATACAGAACTACAGTACTTATACCTCAGAGAGGCAGATTATCTAGGGAGGGAACAGAGATATGAAAGGAGTTGTCTCATAAGCAAAGCAGGTACCAATGCATCCTGGATACAAATGGAGATGTCAGAGGAGACAATGTTGAATAATGTCAAACTGAAACTAAGTGATGACAGAAAGAAGCACGGCACAAAGGAACAGGAACAGAAAGTGAGGTTGAAGGAACAATGGAGTTGTATTGGAATGGTATGGAGTTAGCATAGGTAAAGTTGTAATCAATCATTAGGTAGAAAAAGATGGAGGTAAAGGGAACTAGGAAACATGCAGCTTAAAGCATAAAAGCAACCAGAGTTGTATTGGAGACATAGTGGAGTTGACCCATTGGCACAGGATGTGACAGTATCACTCTGCTGCCCACCTCCCATATGGCCATCACTAGCATGTGACAGTCCTTTGCCACCTGCTCAGTACCACTCTCTACTCCCTCTGAGCATGCCCTCTTCTTGAGCTCCTCCTCCTCCACATCCCTCTGTTGCCACTTCCACACTGGCTTCTCCTTTCCTGGACACTTGAACCTCACCTTGGTCTTTTGACAGGCCAAGCATGATATGGACTTCCCCATGCCCACCTTGCACTTCATCCCCCTATTCTTACATCTCCAGCATGCTGGTGTCTTCTCCACCCTCTGCTTTTCCTTGTCATTGCTATGCCCTGCCTGGGCCTGTACTTGTACTGTCTAATGAGTTTCAGCTACCTTGCTCTCAGGAGATTGACTACAGTACTTACCTTTTCTTGGGCAGCTGCCTCTGTCACCTGCTGGGCCCTCTTGACCTTCTTGGCTTGCCTTCAGGCAGCCTCCTCTGCTACCTTCTAGGCCTTCTCCACCTTCTTCTGCTCCTTTTCCTTCTTTGCCTTTATATGCCTCTTGAACTCTGCATACTTCACGTTGGCTAGTGTATTGTTATTGTTGGTGCACTTTGCAGTGCATTTCTCAGCCCATGTCATAATATCTTCAAATAAGGGCATGTTGTTGTAATAAAGAAAAGAAGAGTAGCCAGTAAAGTAATCATTTTTATTCATGAGTGAGCTGATAACTCTGCTCTTTCACCCCATTGTCACTAAACAAGGTCATGTGCTCATTACCTCCACACCACTCTGCTTAATTACCCTGATGTTGCTAACATGCAATCATATGCCCATCACCACACTATTTCAAATCATGTGTCCATACTCTTCATACTCCAGGCCAATGGCCTTCAATGATTTAGGCCTAAGGGGGGAATACTGTCATATCCTGTACCTCCACCCCAATTCCAACCCAATTCCAACCTGGCTTATGACCAGTTCTCACACCTAGTAAGCCAATCTAGCCCTTTGACTCCCCTTCAGGCAACTCCAGCCTTCTGTCACTATTCCATCCCACCCTAGCTACACATGTATGCTTCCCACCTTTCCATTGATATATGCTCCCCCAGCCTCTGCTCCTACTCTACCCTATTCCATTTCTAGTCCTATCTCTGTTCCAGTTAAGTACTACCTTAGTTTCACTTCACCTTTTCCAGACCACTTTGATATAACTCCATTACTAGTCCCACTCTCAGTTACTGTTACTGTTTCCATTCCTGTTTCTGTTTCTCTTTGCTTCTTCCTGTTGTCTTTCAGTTTCAGTCTGACATGATTGGACATTGCCTCCCCTGACATCTCCATTCATCTCTTAATAGTGGAGTTGACCCATTGGCACAGGATGTGACAGAGTGACATAAAATGTCATTGGAGTGATATCACTGGTTTCAAAGCAAATGAAAAGATCAATGGCATTTGTAATCATAGAATTGAAACCTAACACCTAGCCTTGGTGTATGCTGACTAATCCTGAGTAGTGACTTTGAACTAGAGTCACAATAACTAGGCAAGAGTAGTAAAGAGAATAAAAGCCAAGGGACTTGTAGAACTGAAAGATTCAAGTGCACAAAACTGGGAAAATCCAGACTTGAGCAGATTTCCTTTTATATTGCTACAGAATGTGCACAGACCATGTAAATGGTGCTGGCCCTAAAGTATTGTACAGTAAGCCAACCAATGGCAAAAGAAGAGCAGGGACCTTTAAAAATATAGTAGGTAAATATGAGTTATGTCAGCAGAATCTAGATTGCTTTAGATTTGTAACATGTGAAGAAGTGAAATGTGAAAAGGTGAAAAGTGTAAAGGTGTGAAATAGTGAAGAGGTGAAATGATCACATGATGTGACAATGTGAAGAGCTACAGTAGTGATAAGAAAATGCCAAAGAAATAAAAAATGAAAAAGTGCATTATAACAGTAGATTTCCAAGAACTCAACAAGATCATAAAGAAAGACTGCTATCCCCTTCCACACATCTCCAATCTCCTTGACACTCTGAGCCACATGACCATCTATATCAAGCTTGACCTTAAACATGCTTATCATTTAGTCCACATTGCTAAGGGCAACAAGTGAAAGACCTCCTTCCACACATGCTATGACTCACATGAGTGGCTTGTCAGGCCATTCAGGTTAACCAATGTCCCTGCAGCTTTCCAGCAGTTTGTCAATTCTATCTTCACCAATCTTCTTGATGTTTCTGTAATTGTTTATTTGGATAATATCCTAAATTTCTTCACTAACTGGACATCTTATACTGAGCATGTCCATGAAGTCCTCCATTGCCTCTGGAAACAGCCTCTTCACTAAACCTAAGAAATGCGAATTCCATATCAATTCCACTAAGTATCTTGGGTATTAGCTCTCCCCTTTAGGGCTTACTATGTCCCCAGAAAAGATTTAATCCATCCTGGATTGACCTGAGCCTTGCAAAGTTTGTGACATCCAATCTTTCCTTGATTTTGCTAATTTTTACCACCATTTCATATGGGGCTACTCTAACATTGTTGTTCCTCTGACTTGTCTCATCCACAAATCAGCTCATTGGGATTTCAATGCATCTTGTTGCACTGCTTTTCAGTGCCTCAAAGATGCTTTCACTTCAGCCCCTATTCTAACCCATGGGATCCCCAATGCTCCTTTCATCATTGAAACTGATGCTTTAGACTATGTGATTGCTGGAATTTTTTTGCTCTGGTGTCTGGATAATAAGGTCTGCCCTGTTGCTTTCTATTCACATATGCTTACCATGCCAGAACTCAACTATGACACCCATAATAAGGAGTTTCTTGCCATTTTCACTGCATTCAAGACTTGGCAACATTACCTTGAAGGTTCCAGTGCTCTGGTCAACATTGTTACTGATTACAAGAACCTGGAATACTTCACTATGTTCAAGCTTCTAACTTTCTGGCAAGCCTGATGGTCAGAATTTCTCTCTCAGTTTAATTTAATCATTCATTTTTGCCCAGGTCATTTAGATGCTAAACCTGATGCCTTGACTAGATGTTGGGACATTTATCTCAAAGAGGGGAATAGCAACTATGCCCACATTAATCTGTACAATTTCTGTCCCATGTTTACACAGAAGCAACTCACTATATCCATCCAGGCTTTCTCTCTAGTGTTTCTGGTTTTCTGGTCCACATCCCTCTTCAACCTTGAAATCCTCCATCATGACATTCTCTTAGCACTCCCTTCTGATTCCACCACCTCTACCCACTTGTCCAGCACTGCATCCTCTTGCCTGACTCTCATTGGTCTAAAGATCCAGAAGGCTTCTTGCATCTGAACAACTGCATTTATATCCCCAACACCTCTGACCTCCACCTCTGGATTCTTTATTTCAAGCACAATCACCCCCTATCTGAACACTTCAGGCAGAATCAGACACTGGAGCTTATTTTCTGAGAATATACCTGGCCTGGCATTTGAGCATTCATCAAAAAGTACATTTTTTCATATACAGCTTGCACCTGTTCCATGGTACTCCATTACAAATTCTATGGTTTCCTCAAGCAGCTCCCTATCCCAGAAAAGCTGTAGAATTCCATCTCTATGGACTTTATTGAACAACTTCCAGCTTTCTCCAGTCACACTGCCATTCTCATCATTGTAGATTATCTATTAAAGTAGTGTGTCTTTATCCCTACAGATAATAAGATGACATCTCCAGAGCTTGCTAAACTCTTTTTACTCCATGTTTTCTCCAAACACAGAGTTCCCTCCCATATTACCTCCAATTGCAGTTCCAAGTTTGTCTCCCACTTCTTCTGTTCTCTGGGTCAATGTCATGTCCCATACCTTCAATCCAATTTCTACCCAATCCCAATCCAGCTTATGACTGGTCCTTGTACCCAGCAAGTCACTCTAGCCTTCTGACTCCCCTCCAGGCAACTCTGGCCCTCCATTACCATTCCAGTCCACCCCAGCTATATATGTATGCTTTTTGCCTTCCATTGATATATGCTTCCCCAGCCTTCACTCCTGCTCTGCCTTATTCTGTTTCTAGTTCTATCTCTGTTCCAGTTAAATACTAACTCAGTTCCATTTCATTGTCTCTGGACCATTCTGGTATAACTCCATTACCATTCCTGCTTTCAGTTACTGTTACTATTATTGTTACTATTCCATTATCATATCCCAGACCTCCGACCCAAATTCTGACTCCATTCTGACCTGGCTTACAATTGGTCTTTGCACCTAGTAAGCCACTCCAGCCCTTGGACTCCCCTCCAGGCAACTCTGTCCCTCCATCACCATTCCAGTCTTTCCCAGCTATGCATATATGCTTCCCACCCCTCAGTGTTATATGCTCCCCTGGGCTTCCACTCCCACTCCACCCCATTCTGCTTCTAGTCTATCTCTGCTCCAGTTAAGTACTACCCTAGTTCCCCTTCGTCATCTCTGGGCTGTCCTGATATAACTCTGTTACCATTCCTGGTCAGTTACCATTACCATCATTGTTACTATTCCTGTTCCATTTCTGTTCCTTGCTTTCCCCTGTTTCATCCTGTCACCCTTCAGTTTTAGTCTGACATAATTGGACATTGTCTTCCCTGACATCTCCATTTGTTTCCTAGATATCTAGACATCTGCTTTGCTTCTGAGTTTGCACTTGTCTCACTTTGTTACACTTCTAGATAGTTCTGCCTTGCTGAGATATAAGTACTGTAGTTTTGTATCTTGTACCTCAGTACAAATATTGACAAGATCAACAGAAACACCCTCTTGTTGTCATCCTCACTCTGATTGAGCCTTTGGGCTCACTCCAACCCTTTGGATTACTCTGGAGTTTTCAGCATTAAAGTCATTATGGCTTAATGTTGACTTGGGATAAGCAACAACTTTACTGTTGTTACTACCCCTATCTGACCTGAGTCCTCTGACTCACTCTGATCCTCCAGCCCTGCTGGAGATTATAATCAGCCTATTGGCTACCTTCCATAAGTCTTGATGACTCCACTTCTTAAGACTGGACTTGATACTCTTCATCTTGTCCATCTCTCCTGTTGAGCCCTAAGCAAGCTCTCCTCTGCTATCTCTGGCCTGCCACACATCAGGACACCAAGGCTATGCCAGGGCATTGAAGCCGAGTCCTGTTTGATGAAGAACCTGCTACTTGACTACTTGACCATTTTCAGAAATCTCTGGAGACCTCCAGAGCTCATATCTCCTTCCAATGAACTCCAACCTAGTAGTAGTAGTAGTAGCAGTATTTGGATTTTGATAATCTGTCACCTTAGTACAAATATTGACAAAAACAACAGAAATACCCTCTTGTCATCATTCTTACTCTGCTTGAGCCCTTGGGCTCACTCTGACCCTCCAGGTTACTCCAGAGTATCTCTGAGGCCAAGTGATATCCTTGAAGGAGTTGTAAAGCCTCACCCCCATGACTAGGCTTGACTCTCCTTGTCCTGCCTATTCCTTCTGTTGAGCATAGAGATAGTCTTATCACCCATTCCCAACATCTATGTAAATTGGGACAATGGAGAAGTGCAAGGGCACACCACATAAGGTGAAGCTGAGTCCTGTCCAACCATTGAAATCCTTCCTAGATTCTCCCAGAGCTCTCTGGAGCCCCCAGAGTTCTGACCTTCCTTCAGCATCAAGGGTTTCATTTAAAAAAAAGAAACTGGTTAAAAGTATACTCATCTTGGTATAGGTTTTAACAGTTTCCTTTTTAGTGGGATGAAAGTTTTAACATCCATTTCTGTTCCTGTTTTTCCTCATTTCATCCTGTTACCCTTCAGTTTCAGTCTGATATGATTGGACATTGTCTTCCCTGACATCTTCATTTGTTTCTTAGATATTTAGACATCTGCTTTGCTTCTGAGTTTGCACCCGTTTTACTTCACTACACTTCTAGATAGTTCTGCCTCTCTGAGGTATAAGTACTATAGTCCTGTATCTTGTATCTTAGTACAAATATGAACATAAACATCCTCTTGTTATCATCCTCACTCTGATTAAGCCCTTAGGCTCACTCTGACTCTCTGGGTTACTCCAGAGAACCTCTGGGGCCAAGTGATATCCTTGAAGGAATCATAAGGTCCCACCCCCATGACTAGGCTTGACTTTTCTTGTCCTGTCTGTCCCTCTTGTTGAGTGCTGAGATAGTTCTCTTCCCCACCTTCAATATCTATGTAAATTGGGACACTGGAAAGTGCAAGGGCACACCACATAAGGTGAAGCCAAGTCCTGTTCAATTAACCAACCCTTCCTAAATCCCTCTGGGAGTCTCCAGACATCCCTGGAGCTTCTGGAGTATGACCTTCCCTCAGATTTGTGCACCACTAAGGCACTGGAACCTGATCTTTGCCCTCTAGCCATAAGGGTTTTGTTTAGAAAGAAGATTGGTATAGTGTACTCAAACTTGAGAGATACCTTTTTAACAGTCAAGCCCTTAACATCCACCTTCACTTCACTTCTGGCTATCATCCAGAAGGTAATGGTTAAACAAAGTGAATGAATCAAACCCTGGAGCAGTATCTACATGTTTATTGCAACTACCAGCATGACAACTGGTCTGGACTTCTGCCTCTTATGGAGTTTGCTTACAACAATGCCTCCAATGCTACCACAGGTATTTTCCTGTTCTTTCCTAACAAGGGCTACCATTCAAACATCTCTGTTCACCTGGAACATAATTTCACCTCTACCCAAGCTCAAAAATATGCCATTGACCTCAACTCACTCCACACCTTCCTTTGTGAGGAAATAGCTGCCACCCAAGTCAAATACCAAGGACCTGCAGATGTCTGATAATCTCTGGCACTGGACTTTAAAGTAGATAACAAGGTATTTGTAAAGGCTAAGTACTTTAGAACTACATGGCCATTTAAAAAACTTGCTGAAAAGAACTTAGGTCCTTATCCCATTATTACTCAGGCAGGTTTACTATTCTTCATACTCTGCCTTTCAGAGAACATGAAGTTCATTTACCCAGTATTTCATGCCTGTTAACTTAAACTCTCTGTTCTCTACACAATCTTCAATTACATTTAACCACTTCTACCACCAGTCAAGACTGATAGCAAACCAGAGTTTGAGATCTCTGAAATCCTTGACTCAAAGATAGACCACAGGAAAAGGCACTGCAAACTACTATACTTGGTTAAGTGGTTAGGTTATGGAGATACTGATGAGAAGACTTTGTGGCTTCTTGCCACTAAATTAGGTCATGCTTCAGAGATTGTTGAGGAGTTCCACTTCCATAACCCAGACAAATGTGGGCCATCTTAAAACTGACCAACTGAGTAGTGGATCTAGCAATCTAGTTACAAGATCCTTTATTTACTCAATAATTGCCTTTCAAATCTCCTCCTTATCTTCATCATCTACCACTGAAATCCCACCAAATTTCACACACAGCTCTGTTAACTTCTTCACTATCTTATCAATCTTTCCATCCTCCAGCATGCCCCCCAAATCTCCAGCATCTCCCCTCTCTGCCACCCATACCTTATCCAAAGTATTAATCAGCCACCCTAGCAGCCAGTTCTTGCACCTTATCTCCTGCTATATCTTCCTGCCCACCTCTCTTATTGACACCTTCATTAGGTGACATCCCTCAGCTACCTGCTGAAAACCCTCCTCTGTCTCCTCCAAGTCTGCCCTGCTACTGGACACCCTATCCTTTCCTGTCTTCTATTGCTGCTTCCTCTCTGGCTTCTCCTGGCTGGGGCAGTTATACCTTGCCTTTGCCCCTATGCAGGCAAGGCATGACATTGACTTGCTGGGGCCCACCTCAAATTCTAGCCCCTGGTCATCATACCTCCAGCACACCAGTTCCTCCTCTGCCCTTCTCTTGCTCTTGTTATTACTTGACTCCATCTGGGCTTGGTGAAGCTCCTTCACCTAAACCAGGATTGAGTTTTAAGTCCTCAATAGCTTGGTCAGTACTCACCTGTCTCCAGACCACCTCCACCATTTTCTCTGCCTTTTATCTCCTCTTCTTTGCCATCTCCTGTATTTCCTCCACTTTCCTCTGAACTTTCTCCTCCTCTATCCTTACCTTTCCTTGCTGCTTCTGCTCAGCATACTTTACATTGCCAAGCTCCTCTTTGTCTTCTATGTGCTTCTCAAGGCACTTATTAGATCATATATGGATGTTGGTGAATAGAGACATAATAAAGGGAAGTTAAAAGAAAGTCTCTGAAGTGGAATTGGTTTTATAAGCTCCTGGCCAGCTAAACTCTGATGCTTGCTCTGATTACTTACTAATCAAGAGCACATGCTTAGTGGCATTCAGAGATTCAGGCCTTAAGAGGAGAATACTGTTATATTCCTTGCCAATGAGTTAATTCCACTTCATCTCCAGTGCAACTCCAGTTGCTTTCATACTTTAAGCTATATATTTCCTGGTTTCCTTTATGTTATGGTGTCAATCTCTGAATAACCCATCCTAACCCTAAATGGTACAGCCTTGAGAGGGTGCATTAGTTTCATTGTCAGATTCAGATTGAATAGAAGGAGAGCAGTGTGGACTCAGGGTAGCAAAGCCTGAGAAGCCATCACACAAGTAGAAATCAAAGAATAGCCTATATTGCCAGGTGGCATCTAAGAAACAATGTACAAGAGAAACAAGTGGTTAAGGCTGGAGAGCCTTAACACAGAACTACTTGACTACTTATACTATTTCTAAATGTGCACAGACCACCCAGTAGTGTTAAAACTTTCATCCCACTAAAAAAGAGACTGTTAAAACCTATACCAAGATGAGTATACTTTTAACCAGTTCCTTTTTGAATGAAACCCTTGCCACTATAGGAAGGTCAGAACTCCAGAGGGCTCTGGGGAAATCTAGGAAGGGTTTCAATGGTTGAATAGGACTTGGCTTCATCTTATGTGATGTGCCCTTGCACTTTCCGGTATCCTGATTTACATAGATGTTGGAGGTGGGTAAGAAGGCTGTCTCTATGCTTGACAGGAGGGACAGGCAGGACAAGGGGAGTCAAGTCTAGTCATGGGGATAAGACCTTGCGACTTCTTCAAGGATATCACTTGGCCTCAGAGGTACTCTGAAGTAATCCAGAGGTTCAGAGTGAGCCCAAGGGCTCAAGCAGAGTGAGGATGATGACAAGAGGGTGTTTCTGTTGTTTTTGTTGATATTCATACTGAGGTACAAGATACAAAACTACAGTACTTATACCTTAGCAAGGCAGAACTATCTAGAAGTGTAATGAAGTGAGACAAGTGCAAACTCAGAAGCAAAGCAGATGTCTAGATATCTAGGAAACAAATGGAGATGTCAGGGAAGACAATGTCCAATCATGTCAGACTGAAACTGAAGGATAACAGGATAACACAGGGAAAAGCAAGGAACAGGAATGGAACAGAAATAGTAACAATGATGGTAACAGTAACTGAGACCAGGAACAATAATGGAGTTATACTGGGATGGTCCAGAGATAACAAAGGGGAACTAGGGTAGTACTTAACTGGAGCAGAGATAGACTGGAAGTGGAATGGGGCAGAGTGGGAGCAGAAGCCCAGGGGAGCATATAATACTAAGGGGCAGGAAGCATACATGTGTAGCTGGAGAAGACTGGAATGGTGATGGAGGGCCAGAGTTGCCTGGAGGAGAGTCAGAGGGCTATAGTAGCTTACTAGGTGTGAAGACCAATTGTAAGCTGGGTCAGAATGAAGTCAGAATTTGAGTCAGAGATCCAGAATATGACAAGTAGCTCTAGTATAATACTAAATAAGGAAAGAGGGCATAGGGTAAGGGTAAAGGGTATGACCAAATGGGCCATGCAGTAAAGGGGTATATCAAGGGAGAGGCTATGTAAAATGGAAGTTAGAGTCTAGATTGAGCAGAGATTAAACTATACCCTTAGTCATAAGACTGAGGAGATTTTATCTAGAGATCTGCCACAATCAGATCTGACCCTCATCTAGATCCAGATCCAGATTCATCAGAGATTAGATTGGAAGATATATTTGTCATTGGAGATACTAGATCCAACCATAAGCTGTGCCTAAATCCCAGGGAAATACACTGAATAGATAACTCAACCATATTCTAGGGTTTGTCCTTGTTTGGCAATAAAGTCTCATGGTCACATGCTTGTTATGTGACTCTTCTGCTAGCAAGCTGTGCACTTGTAACACTTTACCTCCACTCCTTCCTATATAATATTGATTACAACTTTACCTACATTAACTCTGTATTATTCTGATACAACTCCATAGTTTCTATGATCTCACTTCCTATTCTTGTTCCTTTCTTTCTCACTTTTTTCTGTTATCCTTTAGTTTCAGTTTGACATTATTTAATATTGTCTCCCCTAACATCTCCATTCATATCCAGGATACATTGGCACCTGCTTCACCTATGAGATAACTCCTTTTGCATCTCCATTCCTCCCTTAGATAATTCACTTCTTCAAGGTATAAGTATGGTAGTTCTGTATCTTGTACCTTAGTTTGAATATTGACATCAATGACCCCATTGCCTCTGACAATTCATGCTTAATGCCATTTCCCCTGTCCCTTGGCCTACCATTCTACTTCCTTCTAGAGTTTGATACTTTCTCTGATCCTCTGATCCATCTCCAATGTATTTCTGACCCCTCCACAAATTGAAGTACCCAGTACTAGCATAAGGGCACACCACACATAATAAAGCCAACCCTCATCCCACTCTGAAGATCCCAGAGAATCTTCCAGAGTACCCTGGTAGTTATAACAAAGAATTGCAGATTAAAGTTGGTGATGTCAAGAAGCCAGTAAGCCTGGCAATGATTGAGTTTCAAAGGGAACTTAAAGTAGGTTAGATTTTTGTGGTCAGTCAAAATCTGAATAGAGAATGAGGAGTTAAGGAGATATTGCCTTCAGGCTTTCAAGGCTTGGATAATGGTGAGAAGTTTGCAATTATAGATGTTATAGTTCTATTTGGCAGTGGAAAAGATCTGCTGAGAGAGGTAGGAACAGGGGTGCTAATCTCCATTAGCATTGGTCTGAAAAAGAATACCACCTAAGGCATAGGCAGAGTGTTATAAAACTACAACATACTCTGGGAATACTCTGGATAACTCTGGAGTGGATGGGGCTTGACTTTACCTTATGTGGTGTGCCCTTATGCTAGTACTGGGTGCCCCAATTTACAGAGGGGTTGAAAACTGTCAGAGGTCTGGAATAGACCATAGGGCTTTTCCAACAAAAGGTATAACATCAAGTCATAAAGTAAGTTGTAAGACTTAGTGTAGGGTACAACATCAAGTTATGAAGCAGGAAGGGGTCAAGAAGAATCATAATGTCATGTTATGATTAATATATAAACTAAGGTACAAGATACAGAGCTACAGTACTTATACCTCAGAGAGGCAGATTATCTAAGGAGGGAATGGAGATATGAAAGGAGTTGTCTCATAAGCAAAGCAGGTGCCAATGCATCCTGGATACAAATGGAGATGTCAGAGAAGACAATGTTGAATAATGTTAAACTGAAAACTAAATGATGACAGGAAGAGGTGAGGTAGAAAGGAACAGGAATAGGATGTGAGATTGGAGGAACTACAGAGTTGTATCAGAATGGTACAGAGTTAGCATAGGTAAAGTTGTAATCAACATTAGATAGGAAAACATGGAGGTAAAGGGAACCAGGAAATACACAGCTTAAAGCATGAAAGCAACCAGAGTTGCACCAGAGACATAGCAGAGTTGACCTGTTGACACAGGATATGACACAGAGGCATCAGTGGCAATGGTAAAAGGATGAGAGAGGTCTGGCATTTGCAGAACCAGCTGTGAGAGAAAAATGACCTTGAGGGAATCAAAGGCCCTCTATGTGGCAGGGGATCAAGACCAGGCCATGGCCTTCTTGGTGATGTCAAGGAGGTGGTGAGCAATGGCAGAGTAATTGGGGATAAACTGCCTATAGAAATTAGCAAAGCCAAGAAAGAAACAAACATTCTTGACTTTCAAGGGGACTGGCCATTGTGAAATGCCAGCAAGTTTGACAGGATCCATGGTGAGTTTGCCAGATCTGAGATATTTAACCTGGGAGATAGCAAAGGTACATTTCTCCAACTTAAGGTGAAGATTGAGATCTGCCATTCTTTGGAGAATGCAGGAGGTTCACTTCTGATGGATGTTAGCATCAGGAGAAAAGACAAGAAGATCATCCATATAGATAATGAGCCATTCTTCAGTGATTATATTGTGGAAGAAGTCATTCATTTATGAAATGCTGGAAGGTGGCAGGTAAGTTATTTAGTCCAAAGAACATTATCATTGGTTCAAAAAGCCCCTTGTAAGTAATAAAGGTGGCTTTCCACTGGTATTTATCTTGAATATAGATGTTATTGTAACCCCATCTGACATCAAATTTAGTGAAAAGCTTGGCATCTCAAAGCTTATCTATGAGGTCAGAAATAGGGGGCAAAGGGTAGGCATCTCAAATGGTATGTTTATTCAGATACCTGTAATCTTGACAAAGAAGAAGAATGAAGCTTGAGGAGAGTTGGAAGGTTGGATCTTTGCAGCATGGAGGTTTTCTTCAAGAAAGTCTTTTATGGCCTGTTGCTCAGGAGGGAATAAGGGGTAGACCTTACTGATTTTCAGGACAAATGTGTTCTTCAGGTTAATGTCATGATCATATGGGCAAGAGGACAGAAGATGGTCAAGAGTTTTTGGGTTATCAAAAAAGATGGAAGAAAACTGGGAGTATTTAGAGGAAAGTGTCATCTTGGGTTTGGCCTTTTCAGCCTCAATTACTAGCTCAGTGGAGGTGGTATGCCTGGCAACAGTGATCTCAGGGAAATATGTGGAACAGTGATCTAGAATCCTGCTGAAGTGGCAGTCATAGAGCAAATCATTAATAGACCACTCAGGGATAACATAGTTCAGATAGTAGACTAGGAGTTTATTGTGGGAAACAATGATATTGTTGAGGAGTCCATTAAACCTGGGTTTATGGACAGAGTTGATGCAGTAGATTATTGTGTCCAAGGTGGTAAAGTCTGGAATGGTGAGTGTGTTGGCCATTTAGTCAATGGTGGGGTTTGTGGCCTGAAGCCACAGGAGTCTGAGGATGATATTTTCCTTTCTGCATGCTATAACATGGCAGGAGATCAGAAGAATCAATTGTTCAAGGTGAAGTAGAAGGTTGCAAGTCCTGGTGATCTTGCCCTTCTTGTTTTCAGAGTGGTCTATATTGCAGATAATGATTGGTTTCTAAAGTTTCATGGTAGGAAATTGGTGTTTCTTGATGAAGTCCCAATTAACATAGTTGATCTGTGCTCTGCTGTTGAGTAGCTATAACTTTCTTGGAATAAGATGCAGGGGAGACTTGTACTGGAAGATACATGGATTTCTTTGAAGCAGATACAAGTACAGGCACACAAGACAAGGAAGGAGTACCTTGCATAGAAAAGGTACCCTATTCTAAAAACCTAAACCACTAACCATCTTCTTTTCTTTCTTCAACTCAACTCTAGCCACCCCATTATCAGATTTATCATTACTAACCTCCTTGATATTTGTCATAGGTTCTTCAGCCAATACTGTCTTGACACAAGGGATTTCCTTGATGGAAGTGGGGGTGGTTGTTGTCAAAGCAGGGAAAATAATACAATTGATAGTGAAGTGGCTGTATTTCTGGCATCTGAAACAAAGCTTATTCTTGATACAGCATATTCACTCTGCATCAGTCATTTGGCCATGTTTCATGGCATCTATGTTCATTGTATTTGGATCTTTCTCTGGTTTGGTGTTATATCTCATACCTCCAACCCAATTCTGACCTGGCTTATGACTGGTCCTCATAACCAGGAAGCCACTCTAGCCCTCTGACTTCCCTCCAGGCAACTCCAGCTCTTCATCACCATTCTATTTCACTCCAGCTATGCATGTACACTTTCTGCCTTTCCATTAGTATATGCTCCCCTGGCCTTCACTTCTGCTCCACTCTATTCCATTTCTCATTCTATCTCTGTTTCCAGTTAAGTACTACCTTATATTTACTTTACTTTCTCCAGAACACTTCACCATAACTTCATACCTAGTTCCCACTTCCAGCTACTGTTAGAACATATACTGAATATGAATAAACTGTTAAAAACATATACCAATCTCCTTCCTGAACAAAATCCTTATGGCTAGAGAGCAAAGGTCAGGTTCCAGCACCTTTGTGGTGCACAAATCTGAGGAAAGGTCATACATCAGAAATTCTGGAGATATCTGGAGACTTCCAGAGGGATTTGGGAAGGATTGGTTGATTGAACAGGACTTGGCTTCACCTTATGTGGTGTACCCTTGCACTTTCTGGTGTCCTGATTTACAGTGGTGTCAGAGGTGGGAAAGAGGGCTATCATGGCACTCAATAAGAGGGACAGGCAAGATAAGAAGAGTTGAGTCTAGTTGTGGGGGTGGGACCTTATGATTCCTTCAAGGATATTGCTTAGTCCCAGAGATGCTCCAGAGTAATCCAGAGGATCAGAGTGAGCCTAAGGGCTCAGAAAGAGTAAGGACAACAACAAGGGTGTGTTTATGTCAATATTCATACTGAGGTATAAGATACAGGACTACAGTACTTATACTTCAGAGAGGCAGAACTATCTAGGAGTGTAGCAAAGTGAGACAGGTGCAAACTCAGAAGTGAAGCAGATGTCTAAATATCTAAGAAATAAATGGAGATGTCAGGGAAGACAATGTTCAATTATGTCAGACTAAAACTGAGAGGTGATAGAATAAAGCAAGGGGAAACAAGGAACAGAAATGGAAATGGAAACAGTGACAGTAACTGAAAGCAGGACTAGTAATAGAGTTATAACAGAGTGGTCCAGAGAAGACAAAGTGAAACTAAGGTAGTACTTAACTAGAATAGAGATAGAACTGAAAACAGAATAGGGCAGAATGTTGAAACTTATCCCAGCAGAAAGATACTGTTAAAATCTATACCAGTATGGATATACTTTTAAAACCAGTTCCTTTCTGAATGAAACCCTTGATGCTGAAGGAAGGTTATAACTCTGGAGGAATCTAGAAAGGGTTTCAATGATTAAATGGGACTTGGCTTCACCTTATGTGGTGTGCCCTTGCACTTTCTGGTGTCCTGATTTACATAGATGTTGAAGGTGGGTATGAAGGCTGTCTCTATGCTCAACAGAAGGGACAGGCAGGATG